>JACWBX010001482.1:39874-51232 GCA_014622435.1 Polypedilum pembai
TAAGTCATTGAAAGTTTGCATGAGAATTCATTGAGTGTGAGAATCGTAAAAATCTTTTTCCTGTTTTTTAGGATGTTTAGTTTTCTTTTACTATTGCGTGATTGTTTTGAAACTAAACGTTAACTTATAATTAACACTTTAGTTTAAAGGTTATGATTAAGAAATTAAGTGTGAGAAAAAATAAGAAATCAATATGTGACGAATAGATGACTGAATTGACAAAATAAGCTTCAAATTCAAATAGTCATATAAAAAAGAACTTTTTCATAAATCTTAAATAAAACAAAACTTCATACTTTTGATAATTCAATTATTTATTAGATGAAGTTTGCACTCTTTAATGTAGTTAATTTAAAATTAATTTAAACTTGAAAATTTTTGTTACAAAATATTCAAAATAATTTAAATTAACTCAAATTGATTTTATCACAATAGAAATAATATTTTAAATTATTCATTCAATTCCAATATATTTAACTTCCTAAGAATAATTGTTTTTATTTATTCATAAACGACCAAAAGGTAAAGTTGAAAATATTACTATCCACATCGTCAAAAAATTGAACACAATTAAGATAATAACCAGGAGAAAATAGACGAACGACCTACAAAGAAAAATTTATTTTAAGAATTATTCAAATGTTACGTATTTCTTGGTAACATCAATCGAGCTCTTTGAACGTTGAGATTTAAAAAATTTATTATGGTAAGTACGCCCCTTTTCAGTATCTCAAACATTTTCGAAATTGCTAAACCGCGTTTTCGAAAATTATTTTTGTGAAAAAAATTTAGTTTATTAAAATTTTAAAGTTAAATACTAAAAATGAATTTGTATCATAAGTTAAACAACCTCTATAGCTTCATAAAAAATTAACATTCAATTAAAAAATAAGAATAAGATTTTTTTCTAATGCAATTCTTAACAAAGTTTTCAAATTTCTAATGATTTTGAAAAATCTTAGTTGCATGCTGCTAGACTTTCGGAACAGCCTAATGATTCGATTGATACTACCGTAATCTAAATAGATGAAAATGATGTCTAGGACTACAATCAATGTTGCAAAATTTGATAATTTTTTTTTTTTACAATATTTTTTAATATGAAAAGCAAGTTTGTAAGTATCTATTTTAACAAACCTGACCGCAATGACGAAAATTTTTTGACTTTAAATAGAATTTGCATTAAGAAAAAAAGATTGTTTAAAATGAGAAAATTTTATGTTACGTAACATCGCCTTTGAAAATTTTAAATATTTTTATAAAATACCATTGTTTCAAAAATATAACAAATTACTTACAGGACTGTCCGGAAATGTCCAATTATTGAAATTCACTTGACCGGTTGAATTACATAAAAGTGAAACATCAATCAATGATCGTAAATATTCCATTAGAGAATTCAAAAATGGTGTTATGCTAGCACCTTGAATAATTTTGCAGAATTCAATTTTTTCAATAAATATTATTGTACGAAATTCACCAACTGTTGATGGCTTATAAGACATTTTCAATGACATCTGAAAGTTTAAATTTCACTGAAAAAAATTGAAATTTTCTTTCTAGAAAAATTTTAAAACCTTCAAATCTGGTGTAGGTCTGATTATTAAAAACTCAACATTAGCCATTGGTGTTCTTCGGTCAAAAGATTTTATGTAACATTTTTCATTAATTACAGTCACTTTTGAAGTATTACAATGAAGTTTAAGAAATTTATGATTAAATTTTGCTCCATTTATTGTAAGAATCAAAATTATTGTGAAAAATGTTAAAACTTTCATGGTAAAATCACTAAACAAAAATGAATGAAAAAATCAAACAAAATAAAGAAAAAACTTAAATTTTCTCAATTATTATTCATTTTTTTCATAGACTAATTATTTGGTTGACATAAAAATTTAATATAAATACATCAACAAAGTTTAAAATTTTATTATTTTCCTTTTTAAAATAAAAATAAATTAGAGAATATGATTGGAAATGATTTTAAAAGCAAATTGAAGTACAGAAATTTGATTATTATTAGTTGCATTTTTTTGTTGAAAGACGTTAAAACTTAAAAAAAAAATTGAAATTTGCAGAAGAAAATTTATCTCTTTTTAAACTTTTCTACCATCAATTTCTTTCTACATTCTTAATTAAATAGTGAACAAATAAGTAATAATGAAAATGAATTTGTAATGTTTGAATTTTTGTTTATACGAAAATTTAAGTTTTATTTTGTAAAATGTTGCAATCATTTAAAAATTTAATTTTTTGAAAATTTTATAATCTCTAAGAACAGTGATGTCCAACCTTTATTGAGCGACACACTAAAAAATTTTTTAGTAAAAGGTTGCAAAAATTCGATAAAAAATTTCATAATTTCTATTTGATTTTTGACAGTTGAGTTTTTATTTTCAAGTTTTTCGCGACACACCTAGATCTTCACCAGTTTAGAACACACCAGTGTGTCGCGGCACACAGGTTGTACACCACTGCTTTAAAATAAAACGTATCTTAAAAGAAATTTTCTAAAACAAAACTTATAAAAAATCATAATGATTTTAAACTGAAATTATATGTATTAAGAAAGAAAAGAGAAAGAAAATATGAAATACGTTGTAGATTTCTTTTACAAAATAAATTTTTAATAATTAAAATCTAAAATATTTTGTTGATCTGTCTTCGCAAATATGTAAACAGTTCTGTGCTTTTTTGCAAGAAGTATATTCTACGCCACTCTATTAAACTAAATTTTATTAAACTTAAGTAAATTGAACTAAAGTTAATTAAACTAAACCTTTTTAACTAAAACATCTAGTTCATACTTCTTGTCTTTTGAATCCTACTTTTAAGTTTTTATGAAAAAAAAAATGTTCTCTAAATTTTACATTCTAAAAACAAAGAAAATAGATATCTGAAACGACAAAAAGTATTTGAAAAGCAAAATTAGAAAGAATAAATAAATTTAATAATTAATAATACTTTTTATCAGAGTTGGCAAGCTGCCTATAGAAATTTTTAAAAGATACATTTTAACAAATAATAAACTGTTAAATCAAAGTCAAATTACAGAATTTGAAATAAATATTTTTAAAGATGGTTTATAAATGATATTTCTGTGTAAAAAAGTAAAAACTTTTTAAAAAAATCATGAGGCAGCCAGAAATCGGCAGTCATGGCTGCTGGCTGCCTGCTAACTCTGCTTTATACTCTAATTTAATTCGATATTTAAAGAAACTTTATATAACGACTTCAAAATAAAAATTATCAAATTAGATAATAAAAATAAATTGTTATTTTCTTAAATATGCCCATAATGTAATTGTCATAATATTATCGTCAATATCATCAAAAAGATGAACAATAGTTTGATGAAATCCAATAGGAAACAACATCATCAGCATTTGATTTTTTTCAAATGTAATATTTGAAATTTTTACAAGTCCAATTGCAGCACAAATGTCACTAATTTCAAAGATGTTAGTTGCCATTTTATAGAAATGTGAGAGCAATGGAGTTGATAACAAACTTGTGTCTTGAAGATTGCCGCAAAAATCCATTTTTTCTATTTTCAAAAATTGTGTAAAAGAATCACTTGATGAAGATTTATAAAAGTTTTCATAAGAAACCTGCAGGATAAATTTTTAAAAAAGGAAAATTTGAAAAAATTATTATTAGAAATTTTAAATTCAAGTTTTACAAACCAAAGGATTTTTAGGATGACGTATGACAAATGCTTGAATATTTAAAACAGGACTTCTTCTATTGTAAGCTTTAAGGTAACAAGTTTCATTAATTACTGTCTGTTTGGATGTTGTACAAGTGACCTTTGTTAATCTGTAGGACAGCTTTCCGCAAACAAACCACAAAATTGAACCAAATAAAAATAACCATTGTGTGACTCGCATGATAAAATTTTTTAAACTAAAGTGTTTGAAAAAATTTTTATTGTGCGTTTAAAAATTATTTATATAACTGAAATATATTTTCTATTCTGTCATTTTCAAAAAATAATTGATGAATTATAAAACAAATTAAAAAAATTATAATTTTTTAAAATTTTCTGTCAAGTTTAATGAACTAAAATTTACTTCCGTTTACTTTCAATTTACTGACTTGTTGACCAGCATAAAAGCCTTTTGAGAAAAAACTTTAAAGCTGGCATAAAGTTTTGGCCAAAAAATTGTGGGATTCGTGACCTTACGCCTTTAAATCATATCAATCCGAAGATCCTGTATTAATTACAAAAATAAAATTAATTTGAAGTTTTTTGATGTGCTTTTTTTATTTAATTAATTTTTCAATGACAGTTTTGTTTCATTTTCCAAGTGTTCGCACTCTTTTACAAAAATATTGTTGTTTTTAGAGACTTTTCATTTTAAATGTGTATGTTTTTTAGCGCATTTTCCTTCATATAAAGAAAAAAATACGCTCTTGTCCGCACTTTGTCCGACTGTCCGTCCGTTCGTCCGACCGTCCGTCTGTCTGTCTCCGTAACTAGTCTTTACCAGAACGGTTTTTCGTGAAAATTTTTGCACTTATCTGTTGTGTCTGACTATAGGACCGGTATAACGGAAGATCTTACCCAAAGTCCATGCCGGTCCATGGTGGTGGGTCAGTGTGTACAGGTCTTTCATACACTGGGGTCGAAAATTTTGCGGAAATCTTCTTATAATGTCACAAAATGTCCAAAAAACATATTTCAAGTGAATTTTATGACATCAGGATCAAGGGCATGTTCCCAGCATAAGGTCTTGAACTCCGAAAATTTTAAAGTTTTCAAAACATATAAGTATGGCATATCGTTGGAAAGGTCTTGACGCGTAGATCACGATACAATAAAAGTTTTTGGGATAATGTCGACCACAGGTCAGTACATGCCGATAAATGGCAGTGCATGGTGGTCCGTCATGATGTTGGTCAAAAAGTTGCCAAATGTCATGAAATTCAAAGAAAACATGTCACAAAATGATATTTTTGTGGCATTAAACCCAAGTGCATGCACCATGTTCTTGATAGCATGTTCTTTGTAAATTTTCATAATACAGGAATATTGCATATCATTGAAAAGACTTTGTCGCATAGATTACGATGGCATTAAAGTTTTTTGGGATAATGTCGACCACAGGTTAGTGCATACCAGTTACTGGTAGTTTGGCGTGATTTTGATCAAAAACTTCCCAAATGTTATAAAATTCAAAGAAAACATATCGATTGATGTTATTGATATCAATAACATATTGATTTTTAGTTTTATTTTTATAGGGAAATCTTCAAGAATTCTTGAGGAAAAGAAAAATTCTAATAGCAAATAGTTTCATAATTTGAACAATTTATTGAATAATTGGTTCAGTTAGTGAGCTTACTATAATACATTCACAAGTTGTTGTAATGAATTTTCTGTTTTTTCAACACAGTGTATGTTGAGAAGATATGACATCATTTGAACTTGAGGATGGTGTTGTTTCGCTTTGTGAATCTGTTATGGTACATACACATGTCTGAGCATTGAATCCACCTTGTTTAGTTGCACAATCTGCAGCTGCTTGTGCTTTCATTGCATCGTCGCATGGAATGTTTGAAGCTGTGTTCATAAATTATACAATGTCAAAAATTGAGTTAATATATAAAGCACAACATTTAAATTAACATGAAATATTTTTAAAAATGAAATATTTTGCACAATTGCATATGAAAAATTTTAAGCAAGAAATTTCCAAGACAAAATATCTAAAACAATACGTAGTAATTAAAGGCAGCAGTTTTTCTACGATAACACGATTGTTATAAGCTCATAAAAGTCCGAAAACTATCTTAAAGTCATATCTCGTGTTTAACAATCGTTATAATGTCATTTTTCAAGGTAAAATTGATATTAAAAAATTTTTAATTTCTTTTTTAGCATTTTGAAAATTTTAAGTTTAAAATAAAGAATGACTTTTAAAATATTCAATTTTATGTAGTTATCAATTGTTTTATGGCTTTTTATTAAGAGATTGAATATTTTTCTTTGAATTCTAA
The DNA here is from genome assembly GCA_014622435.1 of Polypedilum pembai. Classification (NCBI taxonomy): domain Eukaryota; kingdom Metazoa; phylum Arthropoda; class Insecta; order Diptera; family Chironomidae; genus Polypedilum; species Polypedilum pembai. Next base: position 45,878 of record JACWBX010001482.1, read on the forward strand.
AATAAATTTATGAATCTAGTTTCAATATGAGTGCTTAAGCATTAGATGTTAATATATGGTTTGATGTGGCCAAATGTGGCATTATATTTTAGTATTTTCATTTAAACATCATTACAAGAATATTATTAAAATTCAAATTGAGCGCACTAAATAATTCGATTTACTTTTAAAACGAAAAATTGCCTACTCAATATTAGGACTAATCACTCGGGATCGTGATCCCGAATCCCGAGATTCTCAATTTTCGGGATTTCCTGAAGTGAAGATTCTTAAGACTTTTTCTGAAAAAATTTGATATATGACTTTTTAAAGAAAATTTTTAGCTCATGAGAATCTTTAATTTTCATATAAAATGATGTTTGAAAATGTTTAAACTTTTTAATGAAAAATTTTTCTCCTCAAATGTAGGCAAATTTTTATTTTTGAAAATATCGGGATCGGGGTTTTGAGAAGCCCTACTCAAGATTTCTTTGATTTGATTAAAGATAATGAAATTTATTATAATAAAAAACAGAAAAAGCATAAAATTTTTCAAATTTGAATTAAAAAGCAATCTTATTTCAAGATATTTTACTTACTCGAGGAAGATTTTGTAGTTAGAGTTGGTCTAGTTAGCTTTACTACGTTAAAATTGGTTGAATCATGATTTTCATTTGTCTTTTTATCAGTTTCAAATGCTTCAGAATTAATTAATTTAACAAAAGCAATTGATATTATTAACAGTAGTGTTAGCTGCATATTTTTCTTTTATTACTTCACTTTGATAATTTAAAATTCAAACTGATATAAAATAGATTGAAGCCGGCTTATTTAAAGTTTGAAAAAATGTGTCTTTTAAATATAATTCAATATAGCTAACGATAAGGAAGTCATTCACGAACCTTAACTACTTTCACGTTTTCCATTAAAAGTTTGTTTTTCTTTTCAAGTATAGTAACAAAAAGATTACTAGCGATTTTCGTGATTTTTCAAAGCGATTATATTTTTACTGGCTTTTTTTCTATTTAGTATATATAAATTTTATATTTGATGTGTTTTTAAATCACCTAGTGAGAAACATTTTTTCAGCCGAACTGAAAGATCACTTGGTGAAGTGAAATTGTAAAAAAAAATAGAAAAATTATTTTAGTCTGGCGGCCGGACTTGGTGAAGGTCGGCGACGGAGTCGAAATATTAGAAAAAATTAAAAAATTATTAAAATATTAGTTTTTTATATGAAAAGTTAGTCCGGATCAGGGGAAACATTAAAAAATTACGGACTAAATTTCTCACTGGCTAAATGGAATATTTTAACATGATTTGAATATTTAATAATTAAAACGTGGCTGTTTGAAAACTTAAAGCGCTATTAAAATTTTAAGTCCATGGGCAGATCAGTGAGCGCGACCGATCACATAGCGCATTATAAAGTATTACGCGGTCGCTCAAGAAAAGCTAAAGCTTTTCAAAAAGTACTTCGGCGCCTTTTGTTTTAAATTACTGAATTGCATGCACTAGAATATCATGTTAAAAACAAACAGAAAACGAACAGTTTTTCAAATTCAATATATTTGTCAGTTGAACTGTTTAAAATAAATTTGATTTCAGAATTTAAAGTTTTGACCTATCGAGTGATAAGTATCAATACTAAGCTTTGCTAGCACTTGGTGTCTTGTTACAAATCAGTGTAGTAAGTTGTTGAACGTTTGACTTCGTAAAACGATGAGCTCCGCTCAATCTAATATGCTCGCCCTACGGTCGAGTCATATAAGAAGTACAAGCTCCGCTCGCACTGGCGTAACAAATCAGTGTTTTAATTCGTTTGTGTTTTAATTCGACTTCGTCAAACGATAATTTACGCTTTTTCGATCAACACCATGACAGACCATCATTGACCGGCATACACTGGCCTGTTGTCGACACTGTTCCCAAAAATTTTAATGCTATTTTCGTTTACGTGTTAAGATCTTTCCAACAGTATGCAACATCTCTATATTGTGAAAATTACCACAGACCATGCTCTAGTGTCTGAAGTCCATGCACTAGGGTCTTGTGTCTCAAATTTTACTTCTGACATGTTTTCTTTGCATTTCATGATGTTTGAGAAGTTTTCATCCAACATCATGCCGGACCACCATGCACTGTCATTCATCGGCATGCACTGGCATATGATCGACACTATCTTAGAAAATGTTTATGCCATCGTAATCTACGCATCAAGACCTTTCCAAAAATATACTATACTCCTATGTTATGAAAAAATCAATTTTGACATCATGCCCTAGTGCCTGTAGTCCATGGTGCACCATGCACTTCACTTGCACCAATCTTCACCAAAATTTGATACGACCTTAATTTTGAGTCGCTGATCACGAATCTGCAAAAATTTTTGCAAAAAAACTTAATCCTGAAGAGATATCGTGTCTCCAGACGCACGAACGGACACCCACGGCGGTTTTTGGGCCATATCTCGGTCCAGGAAAGCGATTTTTTGTGTTAGATCGGTATTCTCAGGCACCAATTATCATCAGAAGACATCAAAAGTCAATTATGCTTTGGTCTAGAGAAAAATGGAAAAAACAGATTTTCAGAAAATACAAAAACAATACTTCGTTCGCTTATAGCGCCGAAGTAAATAAAAAATTTAATTTTAAAATATTTAAAATAAATTATGTTTCAGCTGAAAATTCATTCACACAAATTTTTCCTAGTTTACATTTTTGAAATAATAAAATTTTTATTGAAAACTTTATTCATTTCAATAATAAGCTGACAAATTCTCATCTTATTTATTAATTTTTCAGGTTTAACAAGGTTTCAAATATATTCGAATTCGGAAAATTCGAAACATTTAAGACATGAGTGTAGATGAAATGTCTAAACGTGAAAATTAAAATGGCATCAAATTTTTTTAGTTTAAAACCAGTGAACGATATATACTGATTTACCAAAACAAAGATGAGGTATAATTGTCCAAAGAAGCAATGTGTTGAGCTTGGTTCATTTATTTTGAATTTCTATTACTCTAAAATTCATTTCAATGAACTTTTTAGCCAGCATTGGATATTTCATGATTTTAATGATTTTTTGGGATGATTTTTCTGAAAATTGAACATTTAAAATATCTTGATAAAAGTTGATGAATATTTTATAATTAATTCTGATAGGGAATTGAAATATGAGCAAAATGGTACAAAAATTCGAGCCATATGGTTCATGAGTTATGACCGAAAAACTAAAATTTAATATCATGATTTTTTTTGTATTTTTACTCATAATAATATCATGCTTGAACTTGATAAAAACAGAAACTTTTAAGCTGAAACTTTTTTATAATTATAGCTAAAAGTAAGTTAAAAAGGAGCTCAAAATAAGCTTGCAATGATGAAATTTGTGTAAATGGTCGAAAATTACTGTTTAATAGTGCATTCTAAAATGAGTGTTTGTAAATTTTTATGATAATTTTTAGTTATTTGTGATTACTTTCAAAGTTGTGAGTTTTTTGCACATGCAAAACCTTGAGCAAGATGAAAATTTTTTTAATAGATTTTTAACAAAATTATTTCGTCAACACAGCACAACTTACAACAGTTAAAATATTTCTATCAGTATTATCAATATATTTGAAAATAAATTTAAAAAATCCTTCCGGAAATGCTTCAACAAATTTTGATTTAGAAATTGTAACATTATTAAAATTAACTTGTCCTGTTGAGATGCAAATTCGATTAAAACCTGGTAAAACTGAATTCATCCAATCAGCTAAAAGTTTAAATGGAGAAACTTCAACACCTTGAATAAGTTTACAAATTTCTAAACTTTTCGCTTGTGTGATTAATTGATATGGATTATCATTTTGTGTTTTGTAGAAAATGTTTACTGTCAGCTAAAAATTAAACTTTTAATTGAAAATTTTGGATTCAAAACTTAATTTACTTACGATTGCTTTTTCAAAAGTACGATTTAGAAAGAGTTCTATGTTGACTGTTGGACTTCTGCGATTAAAAGCTTTCAAATAACATCTAAATTTAGTAATTGAAATTTTCGACGCTTCGCATTCAATTTTTGTTACTCTAACATTAACTTTTGATTGAATTTCAACTATAAATAATAAAAAAAATAAAAAAGTTGATGCTTTCGACATGATTGTGCTTCATAGACTAAAATTTTAGATACAAACGGATGTGGATTGATTACTTTTAAATTTGAAAAGGAAAATAAAAAAAATTTCTCATTATGGATTGTTTGAATATCATGTAACTAACTTTTATTGAATATTTTAGAACTTCTTCTTCTTTCTCATTAAGCAAGTTAATTATTATAAAATCAAAAAGTATTTTTTAAGTATAATGTCACCACAGATTATTAATTTTCTACTTTTTATTACGTAACATTCTAACTGACCCTTAGTAAAAATATAAAAATTATTCTTTATAATAAACATTAGCATGCAAAAAACAACTTAAATTTTTAATTAATTTCCCTGAAGGATCACTTTCAAGTTCCGCTATTCGAGGATAGTGTTTTCTGAAAACTTTTATGGGAAACATCAGCAGAAAACTGAAGTAATTACAACAGTCTTTAACGAAAGTTTCTATTCATTCATTTAATACAGTTTTATGAAATCTAAACTTGTAAATGCGTAGTTCACACCACTTTTGTGTTCAGTTTTTTAAGTTCCTTTTCTCAGTCATTTCAACTCATACTTTGTTGGTGAAAGGTCGCTTGAAAAGCATTTTGTAAGTTAAAGAAAATTAATTAAATTAAATATTAAATGATACAGATTTGCTTTTAGAGGAATTGTTGTGATTAATACTCATCAAAAAATCTGCTGTTTTAGTGTGAGAAAATATTTTTCAGAAAGTTTATATTTTCTTTTGTTGACAACAACTCTTATAGTTAAAAAAGTATCAACAAAATGTTCATTATTCATTAAGGGTGTGAAACTTTATAATGAGTTCATAAGAGTGCACAGGGTTGATCTTAATACACCAGTTACTACCATCAATAGAGAGTTAAAAGTGTTTGTTAATTCAATTCAGCGAATGTGACCCGCTATAAGGTCATTTATTATTCATATTTTATTTTATTTTATTGTAAATTGTTATTAAAAGTTATGATTGTGAAGTACTGTAATTTAGTTTAATACCAATTTGGTAAAAATAAAAGCAAACATACATACATACATACATAGTTAAATCTTTTTAATTGTCCTTACATTTATGAAACAAGTCTCACTTTTTCAAATATCAAAGTTTATTTACATTCTCGAGCAGAGTTGTATAATTAAATTCTACTTTGTTGCTTTTGGGCCAAAAGTTTTAGCTATTTTCTACAGTAGATTTTGGCTACGAGCTACGGACCAGTAGTTTAACA
>JACWBX010001483.1:0-21531 GCA_014622435.1 Polypedilum pembai
TATAGCTATTTTAGTTTTCAAAAATTCATAGTACAGTCAGTCAGCCAAACAAAATGAATATATAATCTGAAATTGTTACTAGAAAAATGCACTAAAAATAGCTGAAAGCGTAAAAGGTCATAAAGTCGCTCAAAGAATGAAGAAAGAAAGAAAATTTGAGGATATGATTTTTAGTTCTTACAATGAATTCATAATGAGACACTTGAGAAACAAATCAACTAATGAATTTGATAAAAAAATAAAAGAAAAAGTTCGTTGAATTCTTGCAGTTATATTTTTCTGTATTGTTCAATTATTTTACATTTCATAAAATTCTTTTTAATTTTAGAAGAAGAAGTTAAATTTATAATATTATTAGTAAGAAAAATTTTTCTTTTGCCTATTTTCGACTATAAGAGCCACCATATTGGTTCAGTGCAGGACCTGGTAGTTTGTCAGGACGTGGTGCAAAATATCGTTCTTGTTGTTGTTGAGAATCATAACGTTGATATCCGCCTCGTTGATGACCTCCACGATATGAGCTTTGTTGATTCATGCCTCCACGATAAGAATTTTGATGTTGTTGATTTCCTCCTCCACGTTGAGCACGCCATTGAGAATATCCACCACTTCCACTACTATTACTTGATCCTTGTGAAAATGATGATGAAACTGGTTTAACATGATTCTGAAATCCACGCTGTTGCTGATATTGTTGTGATCGTTGAACATTTGCTTGATTTGAAGCATAATTCATGCGATTTTGTTGTTGATATCCCTGATTTGAGCTGTAATCATTTCGCTGCTGTTGCTGCTGATAATTAAATCCTTGTCTATTATATTGTTGAGGTTGTCGTTCATAATTAGACGAATTATTGCGATCTGTAACGAAGAAAGAAAAGAAAAATGTGAAATAATTGAAGCTGCTGTAAGGTAGTAAAGTACACAATTAGGCATCACCAAAACGGATGTCTTTGTAGTCCAAAAGAGCCATTCAGAGAGCTCGAGTAATTTAAGAATTTCTCTCATTTTGCAATAAAGTTGAAGTAAAAAAAAGAGCAACGAATAAGAGCACTCTAAAATCTTCGACTATAAATTAAAAATTCTAAGTAGTAACAAGGGAAAATATAAAATGGCATTAATTAACCATCATTGCGATTTAAATGCTTCCGTTCTTTAAGTTTAAACGAATCGAAGCATATTTTCAAGATATTCAATTGCAACAGATGTAAAAAAAGCAGAATTCAGGAAGTATTGAGAACACAATCATCTCAATGATGATTGATATATGAAATTTATAACTTTGAAAAGTTGAATTATTTAAGCCATATGGCTAACGTTAGTGTTTAGTGGTCAATATAAATTTTCAAATGAAGTTTTTAGCGCATTTTTGGGAAAAATATATTCACTTTGACTGGATGACTGAGATCTCAAAAACTGAAGTAGCTAGAGACTTACGTTTTCTTTTAAATGTTTTATGACATTGTGTAGGCGTGCATAAACTACTTTAGATTAAGTTAGAACACTGTCTACATTGACAATTTACGAAAAATATTTTCCATTGAAAAATTTTTGAATGTAAACAAATTTAAATTATCATTTGACCGTTATTTTTAAACGGTTTTTTAAAAGAAATTAAATTTCTTTATTCAACTTTACATTTAATTTCAATGATTTGAATATCAAAAGATGATGAATTATTACTTTTAGTTGACAATTTAACAAAGTTTGATTAAAATTATTCGACTAAAATATTTTCCATCAAATCTATCTGATTTTGACTTTCAATTTTAAGCTCTAATTTTCAGATACTGATCTGTAATACCAAAAATTCGCTTCAATCAAATACAATGCACATATACTAATAAATGTTTAGTTTTTTAATGAAATTAAAATATTCAGGAGAAAAAGGAAGCGAACGAGAAAAATAAAGATTTTTTTTCGTGATTATTTTATTTTTCATTCAACAACTTTTTCGAACGTGCTCTAGTGCTGAATTTCTTGTCAACTGAGTGAAGAGTAAGCATGACACAAAACCTTATAATATGCACGGTGCACACTTAACAATGATGTAGAATAAATTTTTTTAAAATGAGAAAATAATATGATGAACACACTGCTACTACCTCCTTCATTCCAATTCATTTGTTCCTCCTTTCTATTCATTATTCATGCTCTGATCTGATGATAGAGAAATGATGTGACATTCTTTCATTATTCAGCTTTTTTATTACACACACACGGCACAGAAAAAAAATCCTAATTAACGTCAAGAGAAATTTTCTTCTTTTTAACAAATAATAATTGGGTAGCAAGTAAGCAAGCAGTAGTAAGTAACAAACAACAGAAAGAAGAAAAATTAATTGCATCATTCTCTTGAAAATTTATTCTAGCATGAACATAAGAGAGAAAAGAGACAAAATTCGCAATGATTAAAGAAGAATGAAGCGACAATAATCATGCTGCTAAAAGATAAAAGCTTTTAGATTATGATCAAATTTTTTAAGCATGATTCTATTATTATGGCATTTACACACACACGAAAGTGTAGAGAAAGAATACAGATAATCCGCTTTCTTTACAAAAACATTTCATTTTTTAAAAGCATACAGAAGATAAATAGTTTAAAATTGATTGTTCAACTATGAATGACTTTTTTAGTCAATTTTTATGATATCATAAGATAAGAGCGATTCTGAAACACGATTGAAATGTTTCGTTATAGAGGGCGCTAAAATCGATTTTTAAATATTTTACTTTTATTGATTTCTGAAATTATCTTTACTTATCTATGTTTGTGAATAATGCAATCGTTAATTGTTATTTTTTTCTTTGAATGTATGCCAAGCATGAGTAGTATAAATGGCTTAAATCTCAATATGTTAGGAAGAAAATTTATGTTTATCTTTGACAGAACAACTGTTGCGTTGGAAACTCAGAGAATTTTTAATAAAATTCCAGTTTCTGACTGATTGCTGGCTTCATTTATAAAACTGTCGCTCAGTATGAAAGTTTATAAGATTTTTAATCATTTTATAGCAAACACACAAGAATTGAATAAGCAGTTTTCGAGAAAAATTAATTCTAGAATTAAAAAATTTGTAATTGTATGTTGCCAACGCATATAAAAATCAAAATATTTTGCAAACCAATGATCAATTTGCTTCAGTTATTGTTACTTAATAATCTTTAGCACAAAACACGACTTTCGAGAGCTTCAGCTTTAAAAATAAGTTTTTATATGAAGAGAAATTTCAATTGTAGTAAAAATTTCAGTAACAACAAAATTTTAGAATCGCTCAATTGTTAAACTACTAATCCGTAGCCAAAAACCAAAAACTACTATAGAAAGTAGTCAAAAGCTACCAAGTAATTTTTACTTTTACAACTCTAATAATTAAGAGCATGATACTACAATTTTATCAGTAATACCTGCACATATAATATTCAATTTCTGTTTTATAAATATCATAAGATAATGAAATTATGAAAACTTTATCTTGGCATGATTCTATTTAAGTTGTTGGTTCAGATAAAATGAGATAATCCATAAACATTCCTTGATAGCAGACAAAATTGTTAACTCAACTTGAATGACTTTTTAATTGATTTTTTATGGCTTTCATAAAAACAAACCTTTCATTCACCACCCACATACACACGCACACACACACACAGTCGTCGGCACACTTAAATAAAATTGCAATTATGCAGAATCAAATAAACAACTTATCAGATAACGAGAGAGAGAGAGAGAATAAAAGCGACAAAAAATTCCCCTCATTCACTCGCTTACTTTTACGACACGTGTCACGCTTGGAAAAATCTTTGTGCAAATTTAGGGCAAAGATAGAAAATATTTTTAAAGCCTTAAAACATACATCAACAACAATCATCATGGAAAAAATATAATTATCCTCATCAAATCAATAAAATACGAAATCACATCCATACGCAGCATAAGCACAATTGTTTGCCCTTCCGTCATCAATTTATTATGATTATTATTATGTAGTAGAAATGCAAGTGACGCATGTAATTGGAATATAATGCTGTGAAAGATTTCTTATTGTTTGTCAATGGTGTGACATATCATGGAATAAAATTAATGAATGAATGAAAATATCATAAACAGTAAAAGCAAAAATTCATTCTTTGTTTGATAAAAACTGTTTTGCAGTATCCCGTTTAGATAAATCATTGTAGTTATTATCAAAAATGCATAAACTTCAGACGTCTTTTCTGCTGCTACTGCTTGTAAATGTTGAAATAGTTTTAGCAATAGTTGGTGGAAGAAATGCTAAATTACCACCTTATGACGATCCTGTTGTATTTGTTAATCATGTTGGACGTTATTCACGAGTTGAAGGATATTTTAATCAAGCAACACAACTTTATACATTTAAAGGAATTCGTTATGCAGATCCACCAGTAAGAGAGAATAGATTTTTAAGACCAAAATTAAAAAGACTTAAAGGAAATGTTGATGCACGAAAAAATGCACCACCATGTCCACAACCAGATTTTTATGGTAAGTTATAAAAATTTGCAAGCAAAAAAGCTATAATTTTAAATTTAATAGACGAACGAAAAATAATTGGAAATGAGGACTGTTTAGCACTTAATATATTTACACCACAAATGCCTGATGAGTCGACTGGCCTTCCTGTTCTTCTTTTTATTCATGGAGGGTAAGTTATTGCTCTCACACGATTTCAATAAATTTAATCAGGGTTGTTTAAGTAGGTAAATTTACTAAGTAGATATTACTTTTACAAAAGTAAGTTAGCCTACAAAATAGACTGCAAGTTGTACGAACTCTATAAAATACGAAAATTTTATCAAAAATATCAGAAAAATTTTTGATGCTTTCATACAAAAAAGTATTTTTCAATGACTACTCTGTTTTGCTTATCAAGAATTCTAAACCCTTGACTGCATCTACTTAAAGTCAAATCTACTAAAATAAATTCTACTTTTACAACCCTGAATTTAATAATATTTTAATTAAACTAAATAGAGGTTATCGATATGGATCAGCTGCTCAATATGGTGCTGAACCAATTATTCGTGAAAAAGTTATATTTGTACCGATACAATATCGATTAGGAACATTGGGCATTTTAGGTGATGGTAGTAAAGAATTTGGCGGAAATGTTGCTATTTTTGATATGCATGCAGCACTTCAATGGGTTACAGAATATATTTCATTTTTTGGTGGTGATAAGAAACAAATTAAAGTTATGGGTCATGGATCAGGTGCTTCATCAGCAATGTTTTTATCAACTTCACCAATGGGTAGAAATTCAATTAATGGAGTCATATCAATGTCTGGTAGTTCATTAGACAAAAATTCTTATGACATCGATGGTAAAAATACAACATTAGAAATAGCAAATGCACACAATTGTCCACATAATAATGAAGTTGAACTTGTAAGATGCTTACAATCAAAATCAGTTGAAGAAATAATTGAAAAAGATTCAAAACTTCAAATTGATAGACTTCAAGAACAAAATATGATTAAAGCAATGAGTGGAATGGCTTCATTTTCACCAAATATTGAAACAGAAAATGATGATAGAGGTTTGCCTGGTATAATAATTGAAAAGCCAGAAGATTCACTTAAAAAGGAGATGAAAAATAAAATTCCACTTTTAATTGGTACAGTTAAACATGAAACAGCTAATGCAATTGATCAAAATGAAATTATAAAAATTTTCAAATCAACTACTGAATTTTTGAAGATATCTTCAGAAACTCTTAAAATTAATCATTTAGTTAACTCAACAAAAGAAATTAGTGATAAGTTTATGACAACTTTAAGTGAGTATCAATGCAATTAGGATAAATGTACATAATTTGAGACAAGATATAAATTCTCAATTTTACTATTAAATCTTGGTTTTATTGAATAGTTAATGATTTTATTTATGTTTTTATTGAGATTTAATATTTTAAAATACTTTAATTCACGATTTAACTTGTCAATGATGAATTATCTCTACTTTTTCCCATACAACTTTTATACCTGGATTTTTCTATATTTTTAATCACTTTTCACTATTTTCTTGCTTTTATATGATAATTCAAAGTTCATACATATTTAGAATACTTATAGTTATTAAATAGATTAGTTATGTAGCGAAAAATTAAGCTTTTAAGTCTGAAAATAGTTTAAGACAGCCATGAAACTTTTGAAAAATATTTTTGTAAACAAAGAAATTGATCGAAAATTTAAACTTAATTTTCTTAGAAATTAGAACTCAAATCTAACGCGAAACGGTAGAAATCGATACAGTTTTATTTAACAAATGTATTAAAATAGTTGAAGACGCAAATTGAAAGAAATATTTTTCTGATTTTACTGTCACAAATTATTTACTTTTACCCTACATGTATTTTATAAAAATTTAATCATAAAACTTTTTATTGTTTCACAGAACTTCCAACATTAAAAGATTATCTTACAATTCCTGACAATTTATCACCAGACAAAATTCTACTGAAATTGATTGAAACAACGACAGATATATTTTTCAACATTCCAATAACTTTAACTGCAAGTCTATGGGGCAAATTTTCTTTTGCATATTTTTATCAATTTGAACACATTGCTGATGCATCAATTGGAGGTAAAAATTTTCTCAAACCGCTTCCCTTGGTAGGAAAGAAGAACTTAAAAGGATTTGTTGCTCATGGCGATGAATTGTCGTTTTTATTTGATGTCTGTGATATTTATGGAAATCCCATCAACGGAACGGAATTAAAAACGCAACGCGATAAAGACGCAAGAAAGAATTTCATTAAACTCATATTACAATTCGCTTATTTGAACTCAACACACTCTCAACTATCCCTTAATGAAGAAATTTTACAGACATTCCGAGCTGACTCAACATCATTCATACGAGTATCTGATAAATTAAATTTCGACACGAATTTTAGATTTTGTCAACTTTCAATGTTTGGTGTGCTATTTGATGCAACACAGAAAATTTCATGTGAATTTTTATCAGATATTCAAAAAATTCCTCTAGTTAAAAAAGCAACAGACATTGTGTCGATTGGAGGAAAAAAATTAGGTTTTGTATAAAGAAATAAACTCACCATTATTGCCACCTTCAAAATAACGATTTGATGTATAATGATTTACTGTTCTTTGTCCAGCTGCACCAACACTAGCAAATTGTGATCTGTTATGATTAAAACCAATTACAGGTCTGTAGTTTGGATTTCCTTCATCAACTCCTTGTTTTAAAACTTTTGGTGGTTGCTTGGCATTGTCCAAAACACGTGCAGGGAAAATAAAATCGCTTGAATATTTTGGGTCACGATAATTAACAGTTATGACACGATTATCAGTAATATCGTGAAGGTTGGGAATAACTGATGGGAAAGTTCTGTAACAAATAAATAAAATTTTCTTAGTTTCCAAACTATTTTGCATTAAAATTAAATTTCTTACCCTCCAATTGAAATATTTTCTTCAGATACCAAAGCAAGTCCTTGCATACCATCAATTGAAATTGGATATTCAGTATTCAAGTCAGTTTCAGTCTCTGTGAACTTTTTTAATAACTGATAGTCTGGGCAACCAATTCCAACATATAAACGATCTTCTCCTTGTTTATTACGCTTTTGTTCCTCTAAAGTTAATTCCTTTCTGTAAGGTGCAACAGCTTTAAACAATCTTTTTTCATCTACAAATGGCAACAATGCTACTCCTTGCCATGCAAATTTCTTTCCATTAAGGTCGATATTAAAGTCTTCTGGATAAAAGTCAATTATCGGTGATTTTGGGTCAAGCATTAGTTTTGCAAATGGTAGTGGAACGTGTTGTCGACTTGCTGCTGGAAAAACGCCCATCAATTGCTCCAAAGGCTTGAAAGGAGTTCCTTTTTCAAATTTCTTGCTTAATCCCTTGATATTTACAAAATCAGAAGCGAATGGAGCATAATGAAATGGAAAATACCATTCCCAGCTTGCACAGCCTTGATAATAGTACTGAAGAACCCAACATAATCCTTTTACATATTGAAGTGCGACAGAATAACGAAATTGAATATTATCTGGCATTACATCGAATTTAGATTCATAATAACGATCTTTAAAGCCATCTTCCCATAATCGAACTTCATCATGTGCTTGATCATCTTCTTCTTCATCGTCATCTTGTTTTACTGCTGGATCATCTTCTGCTTTTCTTTTAATTCCTCTACGATTATTTGGTGATTCATTATCACCAACTGGCTTTAGCATTGACTCTAAAGCAGCATTATTTGATGCAGTCGATTGCATTGCCATTTTACTGATACGCAAAATATCTTCTTTAGCATTGACAATTGCATTTGGTGCATTGCCTTTTCCAACAGCTGTTGGTGCAAATTGTGTCTTATGAATCATTTCAAAATTCGGTCTTTGCTGACGTTCAAGTTTCATTCGTTTATGTCTAGCTTTCATACGTTCTTCATTCTGTTGACGATCTCTAAAAATTTCATCTTCAACTGCACCCAAATCACGCATAATCATTTCAACTCGTTCTAATGCAACATCACCTGAATCAGTCAAATAGCCACCAGTTTTGTACACACATTTTTTGTATAAATGAATTAAACGATCAATTGCATTTTCTCGAATTTCTAAACTTGGTAAATGAGGAAGAAAATCATTTCCAACAAAGAAGCACATGAAAACCCAATCATCTACTACTCTTTCGAAATCATATTTGAATGGTAAATTGGGCATTTGCAGTTCTTTAGCTAAATACTCTTTGAGTACATTTAAACGCACGAAAATAAATTGTGTTTCCTTTCCAAATTGAATTTCAGGTTGTTGATGATATTCCATGTCTAAACCTGAACAATCTTTCATTTCATGACCCATTTGTGAGCAAACATCGCATGGACGTGGCTTATTAGGCAAAAATTCTTCACGAATGATTGTAAAATTAGGTTCATGTGTTGCAAGTCCAAGCATAATTAAATCCGCATCAGCACCACAAAGAACATGTTGTGTATTTGGATCGTGATCTGGTTGAGCTCGTTGTTTACGAATGTAGTCCATAATTTTATGTTCACCTTCACCAGGAACATTTGCATCAGACAAAATCACTTTAATATTTCGCCATCCTGGATCATTGTTTAAACGATCATGAATATAGTACTGAAGACATCGACTTAGTCGCTCCATGAATGGTGTTCCCTAAAAAATATATCAACTCAGTAACAAGAAGTTCAAGTTTTATGATTTACTTACAGGAGTAATACAATTTGAATCAAAATGATGTTCTTTTGGTTTTTCAGGTGGAAGAATGGCTCCTTTTGCTTTCAATTCTTCTCTTATACGCGCTATTTCTGCAGCTTTTTCAGCTGCTTCTTTAGACGCTCGAAATCGTCTTGATCGTTGCTGATTCATTTTAGCACGAGGTGCAACACCATCAATTGCCATATAAAGTAACTTCCGTGGTCTTACAATTGAGAAAAGTCTGTCGATACACTCAAAAATGGCCACCATCATTTCATTTTCATCTTTTGGAGGCGGTTTATCTTCTGGATGTGTGCAAGGATGAATTATTCCATTCATATCGAGATAAAGATTGTCAAATTCTATATCATTTGGATTGGGTAATGATGAATCTTCATAAATATTCTTTCCTGTCACTTCATCAACACGCTAAAAGTGAAATTATGAATAAACAATAATTTTGTTTTCTTCGAAAATAATTTGTGACATTTTTTACCTTATTTTCAGTGCATTCAATTATAACGCTAGGATATTTCCTTGATAGCCATCTGAAGAATGCTGGAACTCCCATTTTTGTTTATATTTTATATTTATATTAAAGGAATTGAGTGAAATTTAAAAATTAAAAAATATCTTGCTTTTTTCGCTATTGTCTTCACTCGACAAAAACATCTAAAACAATTCACCTCGTCGAAGAATCTGAAATATTTAAGATTTAAAAATCAAATGGCCGTTATATTAGTGGATAAGTACATTCAGAGTTGATAAACTACTGGTTCATAGCCAGTAGCCAAAATCTGTAGCCATTTGCCAACAGTAGTCAAAATCTACTGTAGAAAGCAGCCAAAGGCTACAAAGTGGATTCTATTTTTAAAATTCTGTGTACATCAATAAGAATTAATTACCTGAAATCTAATTAACTCAATTTGCTCTTGTGTCTGTTGAAGCGAATTTCTCTGTCTTATTATTTGTCTCCGAGCCAATCTAAACCTTCGATCTAATCTTCTTGTTCGATTATCTACAGCAAGCAGTTGAATTTCTTGAGCAACTAGACGGTTTTCTACTTCTAAATTAATGTTAAAAAGTCTTGCAATCGAATTAAAAATAAACTGAATTGTGTTTAATAAAAACTCCATTTATATTTTATTACAAATCAAAACGTTAAATTCTAATGGAATATTTTTACTGTTCAAAAATGGGACAAAATTTGCCCCATTTCATGACTTAACTTTTTGAAAACCGTTACAAAAATTTTCTTCAACATAATTTTTGATTACAATTCCAAATATTTTCATTTCTTATTCAATTGTGATGATATATTAACATATAAATTGTAAAATGAAGCGTGATTTGTCATTAAATTCAGTGATTTCCTTCAATTTTTCCAAAAAATTTTTAATTCAAAAACTGAGTTCTTAGGGGAATTTTTAAAGAAGACTTTGAATTTTGACTTGACATTTTCATAAATAAATCAGTTTATCTCTAATTTAAGTTGACTAGAGAATTATATTCAGATAAAATAACTCATTAAAGATAAAAACTGAAGATAAAAAAGTCAAATTGTGCTAGAAATGATTTTCAAGATTTTGTCAACAACAATTTAAAATTATTTGCAAATCTACAAACGCTTTATTTACTCTACAAAAACCTGATTTTGTTTCTAAGTAACGCTATTTTCTACTAGAAATCGTTGATTAAACGCTTTAAACTGATCTGTAGTAGATGAAGATTTGTCTAAAAACAAGTAATAACGAGCGAATCAGTGTCTGAAAAGTTCTTTTCATTTTTGACATCATGCTTACCGTCTTCCCTCGAAGACAAGAGACGGTCGGATTGGATTTTCGAATTGAAATTGTAAGCTTATAAAGCAATATTTTCAAATAGAAAAAGGCAAAAGCTGTAGATAATTAAAAGATTTATCAATTCAGCTTTTCGATAATATGGATTAAATGCTTTGTAAGCTTACAATTTCAATTCGAAAATCCAATCCGACCGTCTCTTGTATTCGAGGGAAGACGGTTGTCCATGGAATGCATGTTCTTGAATATAATTTCTCAAAAATCGCGCATCATTCTTTCTTTGCATTTCATACGATTTGGGAAGTTTTTGACTAAAATCATGCCGGACAACTATGCAGATCCGACATGCTTTTGACTGTATTCGGCACTATTCCGAAAAATGTTATTGCGCTCGTAGTCTACGCGTCAAAGTCTTTCTAACGGCATGCAACATCTTTATATTATGAAAATTTCAATATATCATGCTCTAGTGCACTTGTGTTTCATGTCTCAAAATTGCCTTCTGAAATGTTTTTTCTGCATTTTATGACATTCAGGAAGTTTTTGTTCAATATCATACCGGACCACCATGCACTGACATTATTCCGAAAAATGGTATTGCCATCAAGAGCTCGATAATATGAAAAAGTCGATTTTTGTGCCTGTAGTCCATGGGCATCATGCACCTTACTTGCATCAAACTTCATCAAAAGTTGATGCAGACTTAATTTTGGATCGCTAATTACGAATCTGAAAAAATGTAATCTGCGACCTGTAGCTTGTCTACATAGTTTTTTTTTACTCGGACTAGGAATGTCCGATCTTCATGCGAATGGTCTTGTTCGACGTGGAATTAAAATAAAATTGTTCTAATACCAGATGTTTAAATGTTTTTATGCAGTGTTTTAGAGAAAAATGAAAAAAAAACTGAATTTTTCAAAAAACAAAAGTCGGTTGCGAGGCACCGAAGTAAATATTCAATAGATTAAAATTTTCAACAAAACACTGATCTATCACAGGAAAATGCCACTTAATATTACTGATTTTTCGATTTTGCTTTATTCAAACAATTGATCATAAATTATTTATTCTTTTCATACATATCTTCCGACCATGCTTCATAGATAAATACTTGATCTATTAACTCTATTATGAACTCTTGCTTGATTTTTGTTAATAATTTTTGATTTCTTATAAACTTTTTAATTATTTTATGATCAAATGCTTCAACTTGTGCATCGGTTAATGGTAAAAATATTTTTAAATGTTCTAAAGAATTATTTGAAAAGCGAATAAATTTGAAAAATGTATAAAAATATTCAGTCTTATGTAAATTTCGATCTATTAATTTTAGCATTTGTGTCCACGAAATTTCTTTGATTTTTTGACATTTTATCTCTTTAATTTCTGTGATTGATTTCATACGAAAATTATATAATTCTATTGACTCTAAATTTGGAAATGATAAAATAGTTTGCTCAAATTGATGTATTGTGGTTTCTACATAACGCCCTGTTAGAGTTCTGCAAATCGAGCTAATTTTTAACTTCTTAACATTTTGACCAATTGATTTGAGGTATTGTGTGAAAATAAGCATTGATGAAGGATTCAATTCTTTTCCAATTTCAATTGTTATGAATTTTAATTTTCTTGGTGTATGCAGCATATTGTAAATTTGTTGGAAATGAAAATACTGAAAAGAGAAATTCATTAATATAAAATTTAAATATTATTTTCTTATTTTTACTTTTCGAATGTCAAATACAAAATTATTTACTGTATTTGAATATGCAGATCTAAAATTGAAATGATCTTTATGTTGAAACAAGAGACCTTCAATTGAATTTCGAGAGCACTTTAAATTTTCTTGTATTTTTAGAAAATCAGCAATATGTTGTTCCTCTAAGAATTTTGGATCTATTGCCATTCTCTTTAAATTTTTCTCAGCCAACACTTTCAGCATTTCTGGATTACAAAAACCAGAATAACTTTTTAAATTTTTCAAATTATTAACGAATTCAACATATTTTTGAGCAAGGTTTTGCCTGTTTCTAAGAATATCTGGATTTTCAATCAATTCATCGTTCATCACTAATTCTTCGACATCAAAAATTTCTAGATTGTTCAAAATATCACCATTAGAACATCCCTCAAAACCATTATCAATTTCTAAAAATTTCAATGGAATGAAATTCTTTTCTAATTGAGGTACTAAATGGGCTTCATTCTCATAACTAACACAAATAAACTCTAACACTTGAAGATTAGGCATTAAATGAATGAATTTTGTTATATCCATCTGAGAATCATAACTTAATTTCGTGATAAGTCTACCATGTGACTGCAAAAAGTAATTAATTTTCTCATCAATATTGTCAAATTCTTTGGAAATATTATTAATAACAACAGAAATGTTTGATTTTTGATTTAGAAGTTTGTAATAAGAGCGTCCTGCCTTAAACTAAAATTTGAAAAAAAAATTATAAAAACATTTTGAAATATGAGCAATATTAATGACTTACAAAATTCTCTGAATGTATGCTAAATTTTATGTTATCGTAATTAACTCTAGTGATCAACTCATAAAACTTCTTGCAAACTAGTGATAAATTCTTGTTGTTAGCTTTGGCTTTTTTGAAAATCTTCATTAGAATTTCATTTGGTAAAATAAAAATATTTAATGAATTTTCCATTTTTCACCTTAAAGATGATTCAATTAAACTAAATTTTTAAATTTTAAAATAATTTTGTTGTCTTATTTAAAACTTTCAGGTATCAACAAATAAATGAGAAATTCGAAGATAGTAGTTAATTAGCTATTCTAGGTAGTTTTTCATAAACGATTTTTCTTGTTTTCCATGATGAAGTAAGTGTGTCAAAAGAATTGTCTGATACTTAATATGGATGACAGGTTTTGGTCATGATTTAGGCAAATTCAAGGGAGAAGAACTCTATCAAAAAATCATACAAAACATTTTTGTTAGTTTCAATGGCTACTCTGTTCTCGCTATCATGAGTTCTAACTTATTGGACAAAAGTGATTAGTTAATAAAGTCAAGTCAAGGTAAATCATTTTCGCAGCAGTCATACAAAATGTTATTGAAATAATAATACTGAATTCAATTAACTATCGGTTAGACTCGAAAACCAACTTGAAATTTCCTAAAAGAATTTCAAATTTTGTCAGTTATGAAAAATAAAGTCAAAAATTTTTCTCTTCTTCTATGATAATTTATTTTAATTTATCTCTTTCATCACAAGCTAAATAAATTAATGATTAATGTGTAGTGTTGTCAAAAACACTATTTAAATATAATATATAATCTAACTAAAAACTCTTGTAAATAAAGGAATTAGTACAATAAAAAGTGAAGTTAATAAAATCAAACAAATAGAAGAATACCAGCTGAAAAACTGAAGACGACAGAACCAGCATATCACGAGAGTTAAGCAAACCAAGCTCATGCCTATTATGTTCCATTCAAAATTAACAAAATTAATGTTCATGAAGCTATTATTTTGAGCTCCTTCTCGTCTGTTTGGATTGACATTTTGATTTGCAGCATTTACATTTATTTGATTCTTCTTTTGTAGAATCAGACAATGAACAACAGCTTCTGAAAATATGCCACATTGTTGCATCGACTTTTTATCATCTTCAAGGAGTTTGCCATTGAAGATCAATTTAATCAACTTTGATTCGAGTTCATTTTTGAAATTTCGTCTAAAAATGAAATAAATAAGCAAATTATAGAAAGAGAAAAGATGAGGAAGAGAAAGAATCATTCAATTCATTTGCAATTATTTTAATAAGTGCATTGACCTGATTCTTATTTTACACTTACTTTTTGAAACTTTCCAAACTTTCATTCTTTAAACACCATGTACTTTTTATCTCTTCATTTAAATATTTCAATTTAATTGAAATTTTATCTTCGTCTTTTATCGATTCTAAATTTGAATCGTCTTCTAACATTGTTGTTGTTGTTGCACTAACTGGGGAAATTAAATCTGCTTGAAAGTTAGCTGCTTGCATTTCTCGATTACTTCTTCTATTTCTCAAGGTGAAATCAGTTTCAGATTGAATGTCTTGACTATCCATTGCATTAATAATTTGTTCTTGCTCAGATATCTCATCGTCATTTGTTATTTGTTGAGAAGCTGCTCCTCCTCCTTGTTGTTGGTCAATATCAACTTCATTTAATGAATTGAAGCTTTCAGATGCTTCAGTGAAAATATTTTGAGCTAATTCCTCAACACTGGTTGTCAAATTATCCAAATTATCATCAATAGTACTGTTTGATGTATTTGATGCATTTGAAAGAATAGAAGAACTTCTTCGAACTGCATTATATTAGAAAGAAAAGAAAAGAAAATGATGACAACATACTGATGAAAGGAGAAAAAAAATCAATTCAAGTTTTAAGTCACCTCCAAATGTATGAATATTCTCGAATGGCTGTGTTTCACGTCTTACTTCCGTAGATTTCCAAACAAAATATAATATAGCGATGATAAAGGATATAAAAACGAAATGAATTGGTTCAAAGTCAATCATCATTTTTTCTTTCACAAAATTTTCATTGATGCAAGAAAAATATATTCTTAGCTGATTTCTCCTATTTAACTCTGTTTGTCTGTTGATTTTCTCGATTATATCATTTATTTACATCTAGATAAGATTCTTAAATCTATATAAAACTAAATTATAGTAATGAATTTCAAAGTTTTTTGTTTATTAAAACTTTCAAAACAGTATTACGAATTGAATCCAATGTCAATGGAGAATAAATGGACATCCGGATGAAAAGTTTTGTTCGAAAAATCGAAATTCTTTTCTATTTGTTAATTGATAAAATTATTGAAAAATGAAAAAATTAATATCATATTCAATAGGAATATCATTAATTTTAAGTATAATCATTAGTCAATGTAGTGCATTATATGAAGATCAAATTGGTTTATTTGATTGGTAAGTAATTAAGTGATAATTTATGAAAATTTTCTTAAAAATCAAAAACATGATTTTTGTAGGAGAAAAAGATTTGTAGGAAAAATCAAATTTGGTCATTTTGATGCAACAAATGCTGATAAATCAATAATAGCTACTGAAGAGAATGTATTAGCAGCAATTTCAAGTAAGAATGGCGACATTATATGGAGAAAAGTTTTTGAAAAAGATAATGGAAGAGGAGAGATCAAATTTTTGCATGTCACGAAGAATAGCAAGAGTGTCACGAGCTATAATGAGCAAAATCCATTTGATATGATCACTGTCCATGGTCATAATCATATTCTATTTCGTGGTTGGGACATGAATAATGGAAATCTTTTATGGGAATGGGCAATTACACCAACAACAGCAAATCCAGAAGAATCAATGTATTTCTTCAATGATTTCAATATTTATCATGTTTTGCCTGTTTGGAATTCACATATAGAAGTAACTGAATATCATGCAAGCACTGGACAACAAACTAAATCAACTTCTAGCATGATATCAGCTGGTTGGATTAACAAAGATCGTTGTGTTCTCAGTTCACAATATTTTGCTTGTGTTGTCAAAGAACAATTACTTGTCTTGGATCTCTTGGCTGAAACAAATAATATTAGAACTAAAGCATTAGAATCACCTACAACATCAATCAAAGTTTTAAGAGGTCAGGATAATTATATTCAAGTAGGTCGACAAGTAATATCACTTGAGGACTTGAAAGTTGTTTATGAGAATAGCAATGATGATGAAGTGTATATTGATAACTCAAATATACTTAGATTGCTTCAAAACAAAAATAGTCTTAAAATTATAAACGATGATCAAGAAATTACTGAAATTGATGATTTGCCTGAAACACTGGACAATAATCTTCAAATTATAGCATCAAAATGTAAACCAAAGAGAGAAAATCCCAGTCAATTTGCATGCCGGTTTCTTTTATCAACTGAAGATGGTGCAATTGCTTTAATTCAACAAGGAAAAATCAAATGGATTCGTGAAGAGGCTTTGACTCAAATTACTGCTGTTGAATTCTTAGAATTAAGCTTATCAGACGCACAAGGTGCAATGGAAGAAGAGCTAAATAGTGCAGATGGTGAGAAAAACGTTTTAAATCTTTTTAAATAACTTATCAAATATTTAATTTTATTATCCTTACATGTCTTATTCAGAGGAATATTCTAATTGTATGTCAAATTGTTTGTTTGTTATATGCAAGGCCTTAGAACTCTTTTCATGTTTACTATGATTATTTTTGTTTATATTTTTGATAAAATCTCGATTTTTAAGGATAATAATTCACAATTAAAGACTGATTCTTAGTCTTTATGACTAAAGAAGTGTAGATACACTAATATTTCAAGCGAAACAAGCTGATTTAAGAAAATTTGACATCAAAATTGAAAATCAAAAGAGTTCTCAAGCCTTTGTTATGTGTGTAGCCTAGTATGTAGATTTTAGTATTGATTTTATTCCATAATTTGTTGTCATTCATATTACAATATTGTTATACAATAACACTAATTTAATTTGAAAATGTTTTTCACAAACAGCTGACATTTTGAGTTCAATGTACCGACGATTACACAGTCAGTATGGCACCGTAAAAAATATTGTGCTGCACGTATTAGGACTTGGGCCGCCTCCATCCTTTTCACAACGTGCTGGTCTTGTTCGTGATGATTTCGGACTTCATAAAATGATGGTTATTATGACACAATCTGGAAAATTATTTGGAATTGATAATGTATCGGGAAAACAACATTGGGTGAAAATTCTCAAAGATTTCAAAGAGTTTGCTAATGGACAAAAGGCAAAATTGCTTATTCAACGTACTTCAAAGTATTATCCACACCCTGCTCAATGTGCAATAATTGCTAAAGATAAGAACACTGGCAATGGAATTTTATACCAGTTCAATCCAATTTCTGGACAATCAATTGATAAAGGAATAATGAACCTCGATTTTAAAATTCAATATGCGTCATTACTACATGAACATGGAGAAAACTTTTTGCGTGGCATTCTAATGGTTGATGATAAAAATAATGTTCATGTACTACCGGAAACTTCATTGAAGCAAGTCGATGGCTTTTTCCTTTACATAGTAAATAAACCAAGCGGGATTTTGACAGGTTTCTTGCTACAGTATGACGACAAAACAAATGTAAGTTGAATGTACTGAAAATTTTTCTTTCTTTTCTCTTAACCTTGAGCGTTACATATTGAAACCTTGATAAATTTTTATTTTTAAATAGACAGCAAATATGATGCCAACATGGACAGTAAATTTGGGCGGCACAGATAATGAGCAAAAGATAACACATATTGCATCTAAAAATTCTATAGAGCGTGTTCATTCTCAAGGCAGAGTTTTAGCTGATCGTTCTGTTTTATATAAATATATCAACCCAAATTTAATTGCGGTCGTTACTGAAGGACCAGATAGTATTCATAAATGTATGTGCAAAAAACTCATGACACACTTTCATTTGATAACTCATATGCGAGATTATTCATTTCATTTTCTAATAGATATTCTCAATATTTATCTCATTGATGTGGTAAGCGGTGCTGTTGTATTCTCAATGAGTCATCGAAGAGCTAAAGGTCCTGTAAGAATTGTTCATTCAGAAAATTGGCTCGTGTATTCATTTTATAATGAAAAAATTCGTCGTAATGAGATTAGTAAGTATTATATTTAGTTTTTTACAGGGTTGGAATAACTGTTATTTGTATACAGAATTTGTTCTGTAAAAATTATCAAGCTAATGCCAAATGTGTTAATAGTGTTTTTAAGCAATTTGAAATGTTTTTCACGTAAACAAAATCGGGATCAGAATCTGTTTCTGTATACAGATGAATTCCTATATAAAAAAATATTCTACCCGAGCAACCAAAAATACGTTACAACTTTTCATTTACTTACTATTGCATCCTAAAGGCACATAAACGGAAAGCGTAACGTCTCTTTGATTACTCAGGCTGTCAACAGATCGTCAGAAAAATTTATTCATAATCTGAATTGTAAAAGTAAAATTGTTGGAAATACGAAGTAATTCCTGTCCAGCAACGATAACCTAAGCAGATAAAAGGTTTAAGTTGGCATTCTGCCAAGCTTTGAGATGTCCGCTGGTAGCTTGGTGGGAGAGTACCTGACCGGAAATCAGGAGACGCGGATTCGATTCCCGCTCGGACATAGACATGTCAAAGAGTTTTTTCTGCAAGTTTATCAAAAATCTACTTTGTAGCTTTTGATTGCTTTTTACTGTAGATTGTGGCTACACTAAACAAAAGCTACTTTTCAAAAAGTAGCCATGTCAGACGAGCAGAAGAAAAGACATTTTGATATGTCTTAGTCCAAATGGGAATCGAATCCGCGTTTCCTGATTGACGATTAGGTAAATTTCTACTAGCTACCAGTGGACATTACAAAGCTTGGCAGAATGCCAACTTAAATCTTTTATCTGCTCAATGTGTTATCGTTGCTGGACAGGAATTATTTTGTATTTGCAACAAGTCAATGGTTAAAATAGCAATTTGACTATAGTAGAAAGTATCCAAAAGCTACAAGGTAGATTTTACTTTTTACAACTCTGAATCTGTTTACAGAAAATTTCTGTATATATTTTGGCTACTGGCTACGAACCAGTAGATTAACAACTCTGAATAAATTGTCAAAGAAATCTATATACAGACTATAGAAAAATTCTACATGCAGATTTCAGTATACAATTGTATACAGTTATTTTTACAAATTTTCAACCCTGATTCTCTAATCATTATTATTTGCTCTTTAAAATTTCATACAACATTTGCTCATGTCTAGAAATTATCGCTTAATATAACTTGATATTTTAAAAATTTAAAGGCAAATGATTGATCATCACGTGTTGTTGTTGTTTTCATAATAAAAGCACAAAGAACATTTAATACTCGAGTCGAGTATATGTTTTGAAAAAAAAAACAGCTGATAAAACGACTCATATCAGCGAAACTTGAAACTTTAATTTTATTATTAATACGTTTCAATTTTTTTTTATTCTTTAACAGCCTCAATTGAATTGTATGAAGGAAAAGTACAAACAAATAGTACTACATGGAGTTCATTGAATTCTCCACCAATGCCTCTCGTTGAACGACAAACATATATTTTTTCAAGTTCTATTGCAGCACTTCGCGAAACGATAACTGAAAAAGGCATAACAAATAAACATGTCCTTAGTAAGTACTCATAAATTAGCTCATGATAATTGATTTAATAAACTTTCATTATTCATCAACAGTTGGATTAGAAACTGGATCTGTAGTTGAAATGCCATGGATGTTACTTGATCCTCGACGACAGTCAATGGTTCCGCCTGAAAAGCAACGTGAAGAAGGCATAATTCCATATATTCCAGAACTCGTTGTGCAACATGAGAACTTTATAAACTACAATCAAACAATTGCGAGAATTAATGGCATATACACTGCACCAAGTGGCTTAGAAAGCACGTGTTTGGTCTTAGTTTATGGCTTAGATCTATTCGTGACTCGTGTTTCACCATCAAAAACGTTTGACTTGTTAAAAGAAGACTTTGACTACTTCTTGATCTCAATTGTTCTCATTGGACTTACAACAGCTTCTTATGTTGTTAAACATTTGGCAGCAAAAAAGACAATTAAACAGGCGTGGAAGTAAAGAAATTTATAAAAAATTATCATTAGTCATGTTTTACCATTTTAGAATAAATAAATTTTGAATTTTGTTTTTTTTGGTGAATGATTGAAACATGAAAGTCTTAGTGTATTTATTTTAAACCAACGCACACATTAACAACACGTGCTGATCAATTTCATGACACGTTTCGACCTAAGTTTAGCAATGTGTTAAGAAATAATTATAAGAAGAGATGATGTCTTTGAAAAGTATTTTTAAATGCGCTTTTATATTTTTGGTTTCATTTTTTGTCAACACTATTTTGTAATTTTCTTTATCTTTTTAGCGCATTTTTGTATAGAAAATGCAGCTTATATATTCACTTTGTTCGGCTGGCTCCCGGCTGGCTCCGCGAGATCTCGGAAACTATAATAGCTAGAGACTTAAGGTTTTTTGCATTTGATTAGTGCTGTCGAGTTATTGGCCCGCCGCTTAGTTATATTTCTGTCACTGATTGCTAAAATTGGGAAATTGCAAAATAAAATTTCCATATTGAAAAATGTAAACAAAAATTTTTCGACTACTAAGATTTTTTTCGTCGACGCGTTTTTTTCGCATCTCTTTCCATTTGAATTCAGCTCGACCGTTATTTTCAACTCAACAAATTTTTTAACACATTATTGTATAGAAAACAGATTTAGTTATAATTTATTGAATTAAATTGGTTTTGTTTTGTTTAAGCTGAAATCGGTAACTAACGAAAAATAATGGAGATTTTAATTATTTCTGGTGTCTTAAAATTGAAATCTAGTAATCAGCTTGAAGCATTCATGTTTTTATCGTTTGACACAAGACTTCAGTCTCTACGCGAGTTGACAATGAGCACTGGA
>JACWBX010001486.1:0-18476 GCA_014622435.1 Polypedilum pembai
TCTTTTTCATTTTTTTGATGTCAATCTTTGTCGCTTCTTTATTATTTCTTCCGTTCTTCATGAAAGTAATATTTTTATTATAACATGTGACACACAGAAGTTTTTTTTTATGTTTTTGATGTGATACATGCATGCATATGCGCGCTATTCCCTTTTTTACTCTTTAATGTAACTAAATGTAGAGCAAAAACAAAAAATATCTTTAAGTTTTGATTCTTTCCACTCAATCTCTTATGTCATTCATCAAACGAAAATGGAAACAAAACACAGCATCCTCCCATTAATTTTTCTCTTTCTCTCTTTTCCATTTGCTCTCCCCCTTTTTCGCATTTTTTTGAGAATTATTTTGTTTTGTGTCTTTTTTTTCATGAACATTCTTTAACGATGAAATTTTTCGTAGCAATGCCACCCACATGTATTCACATTAAACAAAGAAGAAGAAGAAGAAAAACATCATAAGCAGAAACAGAGAAAAAGTGGAATGAGTAAGCAGGCAAAAAAGCTAAATATTTGCCCTGCTTTTTGCTGTTGTTGATGATCTTCTCTTCTTATTTTTTTATTCGTGCATGTTCGTATACTACTTCAAAAATATTTTCATTCACATATATCATAATGCTTATGTATTAATATATTTTTCTTCTTTGTCGGGAACTAGCGAGAGTTGAATTGGACATTTTGTCATGTCGCGTGTGAGAAAAATTTTTTTTATGATTTCATAACACTAAAACAGAATTCGAACATTAAATTTTGAAATTATGAAAGCAAAGCGATGTGAAATCAAAACTTAGAAACTTTCTACAAACTGAAATATCACAATAATTTTAGAATTTTTTCTTCGCATTAGATGCCATAACTAAAATGACAAAAAAGAGTATCGAAAAACCTACCTAAAAGAGATTTTTCAATTTTTGATTTTTAACAAGATTCAATTTCACAATATCTCGATTACAAATTTCAAACTTCTTATTAAATTTTAAAATTTAATGACAAAGTAGTGAAAAGTTAAATGAAATTTAAAAACTTTTTGCGAAAAGAAAACAGGTTTGTTGGTAAATAAAGAATAAATTGAATGTTTTCGTTCTCATGAATTTTTAATGAAGTGATTAAATATCATTAAAAATCACAACAAAGGCAATCAACAATTTACCAGCAGAAATAACTTTTGCAAATTTTCTCATAACAGAAAATTAAACGAAGTACTTGTGCATGTATGCACTGCTGTTGAAACCACATTGAAATTAAAAAAGCACACAATATCAGTAAAAAAAGGATTTACAATGCGGTTGAGCTGATTTAAATGAATCTTTGTGTGGCTTTATCAAATAAAAAAATAATTTTATAAGTATTGCGCACTCTCTGGCTGCACAGAAAATTTTTATATTTCATTCCATTTAATTAAATTTTATCCAATTTGTCTCATTCCCTGCCACTACCGATGCTACTAACTCACTCTTCATCTGAAGTGGAATAATTGAATGTGGCTTATCAAATTATTTGCATTTATGCACGTTTGTGTGCGGAATGAGCGAAAAAAAATTCTCTATTTTCATCATTCACGCGTTGATGAACGTGTCACAATCGTGATTCGTTTATGAGCTCATGAAGAAGCGCTTAATGAAAATCAGTTTAAAAACAACTCTTCAAATAAATTGATTCAATTTAATTGACTTTCAATAAACTATTTTTAAAGTATAAAATTAAATTTTTGTTTTTTTATGATCAAATCGTGAAATAATTTTTCTAAGAAGACTGTTATTTTCTTCATTTAAAAATTTTGAACTTCTAAAAATATTGAATAATTTTTCAAATATAGTAAAGGAACCTAATTATCAATCATTTTTAATTATTGAACGTATTCAATTGTTTAATTAATTTTTCACTCTGCAAACAATTTATTCTAACTAAACAAGTTATCAATTCTTCATCAAGATAAATATTTGTAAGTTAACACACATCTTTAAGCACGAAATCAAATTATTGATCGCTTTTCCCCTAATTATTGAACGAAAATAATTGCAGTTTCACAAAAAGAGGTTAATGATTTGTCACAAAACGTTCAATTATTATGGAAAAGCGTTCAGTAGTTTGACACCACATTCAAAACGTAATACTGTTAAAATGGCTTGATGAGAAGTGTTAAATAATTACTTTTGATATTATACATTGGAAATTTGAAACAGGAACAAAATTGATCTAAAAATTATTGAAAAATTTTAATTTGAAACAAAATATTTTAAAAGAGATCAATGATTAAGATCGTTTTCCCTAAGTTCTTTTTTTCACCTATTTCATGAATGTAAAATGTTGTTTTTGAAGCATTGCAGCAATTCATCAATAAATAAATAATGAAACAGAATGAATGAGCGAACTATTTTAATTATCATCATGATGCATAAACAGCACCATTGCAAATGAAAATTCGTGGTAAATTCTGATTAATGTAATCTGTGGTAAAACAAAATCTCATGTTATACAATGATGAGCTGTTTATGACATTTAAATGTGTGTGCATGTATTAGAATTAATGAAATGTTGCCGAATGAAAATAAATTTCCGCTTAAATTTAAATGAAATTTCAACAAAAATTGATTGTGATTAAAATTTTTTAAATGAAAGTTGTTGAAATTTTCTACTTACAACGACGACCGACCCCTCACTGATTTTATCATAATCTGCTTTGCACCTCACAAGACCCTTCTGTTCTTGTTCCTTTTTCTGGTCAATTAATTTGCATAAAGATTTACATGTTAATCAGCCTAATTAGTTTAATTCTCTAATTCTGACGCGCTCTATGGGTTGAATTTTTATGTCTTTAAGACATACAGTAAGAATAAGAGCAAAAATTAATTCTTGGAAGCTGCGGTAGGCAAGTTTAAGTTGAAAAGAACTATGAAAAATTTCATTTTATATTTTTAGAATTACATAAAAAAATTAATTAAACTTTTGATAGAAATTCTCAAAAAATTTCTTCTGTTAAAAAATAAACACAAAAAAGTTTCCAATGAATAATTTGAAAATTTTTCAAATTCTTCTTTCATATTGTGAGTAAACATCTGTGATCCATGAAAAAAAGATCAAACGAAAATTAGTCATCGAAAAATTCGCTTCCAAGAATTTGTCGCACACTCTTCAAACCAATTTAAATTTTTGGCTTTTGTGCAAAAATTATTCATAATTTATGAACAACCTCAATAAAAAATTCAAATTGAAATTAAAGAACTTGATGATATAAATGAATGAATGGCGGATGTTAAAAAATTACATAATTTATCAGTCAATTTTCTTCTTTTTCTTTTGCTTTCATCTTTGCTAACTGCCCAGCATGAAATAGTAATAATAATAATTTTTTTTATTTAAAAAACTCACACACATTTCCCATAGATTTCATTGAGGCATTCAAAATAAACAATAAATTCAAATGAAGGAAAAAGAAATTTTTTATGTTTATAAAAGAAATGAATATTAAGTTAGAATTTTTCTCTCATTTAAAATTTTAAGAAATTAAAGAAGAAGAAGAAGAAGCATGAAGATAATAATTATGTTTACAAATTTCTTAATAACCTCTAAAATGACATGACTTATGAATATCAAGAGAGATAGAAGAAAAAAAATATTGAAAGGGGGAAAATAAAATTTAATGTAATGAGTCACACGTGACATGAAACAAATATATGTGTGTGAAGAAAAAGAATTTTATAAAATTTTCAAATTTTAAAGCTCATTTTTGACTCTTCAAATTTGAAATTTGAAAAATTTATCAATTTCTACTTGAGCATAAAAGTTGTGTAAAAAAAATTGTCACAATAGTTATCAAACAGAATGCGAGAACATTTTCGTAACCAACTTCAAGTAATTCAATTTAAAAAGACAATTTGTAAAGTAACAGCTAATATACAATAAACATTCAAGTGTGTAACATTATGCAGGGTGTAAATGATGAGAATATTAACATATATAAAGCCATAAGCCGATTCATTGAATGAGTAAATATTATAAACACTGCCTGCTTCACTGCCTGCTCATTTCTCCTTATTTCACATTCAATTAAGAAACTATCAACACATCTAACACAATGAAGACGGCAAAGAATGAACGAACGTGTTGGAAACTTATATGTTTATTTTATTTAGAAGCCAATGCCATTCACTCATTGCAATGCAGTGCAACACACAGCTGTGGGATGGAGGTTGTTAAACTATAAAACCATTTGACACTCTGGAGTAAGTTTAAAAAGGTATTATGGAAGAGATTAAATTGGATTTAAATTCTCCCATAGAAAACAATTTTTTCTTTTTCTTTGCTTTTTTCTCTCGTTCACACAAGAAGCGAGAAATATTTGCACGAGTGTGAATTGAAAGCACCTTTTTTTTATTCAAGAAAAATAAAACTTTTATATTCCATTTTTCACCTTTGAAATGCAAAATAATAAGAAACAGTTTATGTTTTTTTTTCTCAATTTATATTCTTCATTGCTTCTGTATCAACCACATTTATGGCTTTAAAAATCAAAATTTAAGATTTCATTTTGACAAAAAAAAAGAAAATTCTCAGAAAGAGAAAATAAAATTATATTTCTTTACAATTTTAAAAATACATCGCATCGTTTCGTGCTCAATTTATTTCCTTCTGTGATTAAAATCTTTTATAATATTTTGAAATTCAAATATTAACGAATTTTTCTAATTCAAATTTTCAAAAAAATACGTTAAATTTGAAACAAAAATTAATTATCGCAAAAATCATTTTTGAGCAAAAATTTATTCATAAAAAGATTTTATTTTATTTCCTTATTTTCTAACATTGAACACGAATATTATTTTCTCTTTTCAATATTTTTTTCTCTCTCTCTCTCATGCACTGGTTGGAATATTCACGAGCAATCATAAATATCTCTACACTTTGTATATGATATGGAATTTATATATTGAGAACAAAATAACGTATAGAACGGGTGTTTATGGCTTAGGCAATTTTCTTTCTATTCTTTTGCTCGAACGAACATTGCTATTGAGTCGAAATTTTCATGGGAAAAATGGCGAGTTGAGTGAAAGAATTGAAGTAGAAAAAAAACTCTTTGTTTGCTTGTTGTGTTCTGTTTCCAAAAAAAAAGAGAAATTTAAATACCGAAAAAACGAGTGAAAAAAATTCCAAAAGGTAAGATACAAAATGTGTTTGCCAAAAAGGAAACGATATTAAAATATTAATGCATGAAGGCTTGAAAGAAGGGATTCACCAAATATGCTAAGGCAAAAAATAGCTTAACAAAAAAATGAAAGATTTATTTATAATATGTTGAAAAGAACATGAGTCATTTTGCATAAAGCACCGATGAAAAGGCAGAGCAAGTTGAGCTTGAGAAAATTTTCTTTTTTATCAGTTTGTCTTTTTGAAAATATCAGTTTTATCAAATCTACTTCTAAAATTAAAAAAAAATAAGCAAAATTTTGACAATTTGCTTTCAATTTATTTTATTTCAAAATAACGGTTATTTTAAATTTAAATATTTGAATGCGCTTTATGTATACATTTAGGATTTTTTTAAAAATTTACAATATTTTTCGTAAAATTTTAATTTTGAAAAACACAAAATAATAATATTTTCGATTAAGTAATTGATAACAAAATTTGATTACTAAAATTTGACTAAAAATGCTTTGCAATCACTAAAAATTCACTTTTAAAAATTTCTTTGAAATATAAGAGAGAAAATTTCACGATGAGATGATGAAGGCAAAATATCAATAACTCAAAAGAATAAGCGCACATAGAAGTATGATAAACGGTAAGCCAATTTTTCCTCTTCATTCTTTTTTTTTTCTTCTTGCCTTCTCAGCTCTTTTCAAGCGCATAAATATTTATTGGATCATTAGAATATTCGTTTCAGCAGTAAGTATATGAATGTATATCTTAAATGGAACTCAACCTGAGCGAAATCACGGAGAAGATGAAAATATTTTGTTGATGTATTCCAAAAATTATTTATGAATTTTTATATTTTTTTCTTTCATTCTTAATGTTATACAAATTGACAGACAAAAAGCAATCTAGAAATGTTCTTCTTTAATTTCAAAAAACTAATTTATAGTCTTTGCTTTCTCATCTTAAAAGAGATAAATTATCTAATTTAATCATTTTTTCCTCTCATCTCTTTTTCACGAGAATTGAAATAAAAAAAAAAAATCATCAAAAATAGCAGTTGAAAAAACCGCTCAGAAAAATTAAATTTTTTATGTTCAAGCATCATCGTCGCAGCATTTTATGGTTGAGTTTTAATCTCGTCGTCATTTTTATTATAGATTCTTAGTTTCAAGATTGCGCTTGCATACTAATGTGATTTGAAGAATTCAAAGTTTATCGAAATGTTTTATTTATGGCATCAATCATCTCATCGATTTATTATCTGTAAATGGAGTGAAAAAATTATTGACGATGACTGAGCAATAAAATGTGAGAAGATTGTGCATAAATTATCCTCAATTTTCTACTTTCTTTTGAGTGATATAAAAATATAAGAATGAAAATAACGGAAATATTTGTAATTTTCAAATTTAACGATTTTTTAAAAATAACGGTTTTTTTTAAATTTTGAATCATTTTATAAAAATTTTATTCCATAATTGAATTAAGTTCTTAGTGTTTGACTAATTGGTTATTTGTTCAGAAAATAGTAAATAATGAATATTACCTCTAATTGGCTTTATTTACAAAATCTCATAATCTTTAGAACAACAAAAGAACTAACTTAATCCCATAATCACAAAACCAATAATAACATTTTGAAGCATTAAAATTCAACCCAAGAAATCTTAAAATTATCTCATAATAGATATTAAAAAATCATAAAATTTTACTGCTTATCTAAGAACAATATTCTTTTCCTACTGATGATGATAATCGAGAGAAAATTTTTATAACTTGAACATAAAATTGCTGCATAAATAATTTGCATTCTGAATATTAAAAATTTCACTGCTGCAGATTTCATTAACTGCCATGGACGGAAAACAAAAACTCATTAAAATCAGATGAATGTGCCAAAGTTGTACGCGAGATAAAGAAAAATTGAGCAATCTTTTATGGACGTTCTGTGACGCGGATCGAAACTTTAATGTATATCATTTGTTTGCAATGACATAGCGAGAAAAAATGTCACCCGAGATGAGAGAGGATGGAGGAGGACTGAAGCAGAAGAGAGGAAAAAAGTCGAAAACTTTTCAATTTCATTTCGTTATGATATTATAAAAACTTTATCATTGTTTGACACAGATTCTCAGCAACATGAGAAATTTTCGGGCGTGTGTGTCTTTTTGAAACCGAACAACAATGAAGAAAAATAGTTGAGAAAATTTTTCGAGGCGCATTTTTTATTTTTCATTTGAATTTCTGGTCATAATTTAAAATAAAACCGTTAAAATTTGAATAAAGTAAAAATTTAGAAAATTATTTAAATAATCCATGAACTCAAGATAAACAAACAGATAAACAACGAAAAAAATCTGTCTTTATTCTTCTTCATAGAAAATCTCGCTAAAAAAGCTGTTTGCACATCGCACAAGCGAAGCTTTTTATGTGTCACTGCATGAATGAGAGAGAAAGAAAGAGAGAAAATTTTTTATTCTGTTAAATAAAGGATTTATGCCACACATATTTTTTGTCTGCTTCCTTTTCGTTCGTATTGTTGTTGCTTCACACAAATACAAAACTAAAGTTTGTCGTTTCGTGCTGCTATGCACACACTTCACATAGCCCCAAAAAAGCCAGTCACCGCACAAAATGAGGTATTCACAATTCGTCTCTAGGATCATGACAGAAAATGGCATTAAACGACGCACTATATCGTTAGTTATGGCTATTTTGTTTCCGGGAAGTGCTTCCTCAACCATTTTTGGCTATTTCAGCAACACACACACACGATAGAGAGAAAACGACAAATAAAATATAAAATATATAAAAGCACAAAAGAGATTAGGATCATTTACAATGCTTTCGATGTAGCCATAGAAAAATGGAAATGGACACGGTCATAAAACACGGTTGTATGTAACAAGGATGAAGTTCATTTCCATTTCTCCTCCCTTATTCACTCATTGCTATGCCATCAACTATTTATTTCTTATCAAATCCAATCGTTTGGTTTCAGATTTTGGTTGTTTTTTTTTTTTTGCTACTCGCTTTCTATCGAAATAACAAAAAAAAGCTGTGGAGAGTAAATATTTATTCTTTCTGTGCACAAAATGGTTTTTGATGGGGGGATTTGTGAGTTGAAATTGAGTAACTTTTGCGACTGAAATTCAATGCTTTTTTTGCAGAGATTTAATAGATAGAAAAAAATGAGAAAATTTATCGCTTAAAATATGAATTTTTT
Organism: Polypedilum pembai; assembly: GCA_014622435.1. NCBI lineage: Eukaryota > Metazoa > Arthropoda > Insecta > Diptera > Chironomidae > Polypedilum > Polypedilum pembai. The sequence continues at coordinate 8,366 of JACWBX010001486.1, forward strand.
TTGCATGTTCTTTTAAAAACACTTGTCAATCTATTGAAAAAAAAAATTCTCTATGGGAACGGTCACATCTGGACTAAACTCAAATTCACAAATTCTGTTGCTAATATGTATGTAGTTATGACATAGATACACATAAATGAAACATATTTTTTTGCTGCTGCTTCAACTGCTGCTATTCTCCATTTACCAATAAAAATGTTATGTCTGAGCATTACTGTATCAATTTATTATGTATTTCTCTCATCATACTTAATCGAATGCTTTATCATAAATGGATATTGTTATTTGAATTTGCTGTTTTTATTTTTTTTGCTTCATATTTACTTTTTATTCTGCTAGCTTTGATATGTTGAAGTTTGAAGAAAGAAATATTTTCATTTTGACCAGATCAATATTTTGACAATTTTTTATCTTTTTATCTTTATCCAAATAAAATATCCGTTCAGATTGAATTAAAATTGTGAAATTTTGAAGCGATTAATTCATATTATGGAAAACCTTAATTAATAAATCTTTTAATTTAGCATTTTTAAATAAAATTTTGATCTACTTTTTATTCTACTGCTAAATCAAGATTATATCTACTTCTAAATTCAACACGAATCTACACTTCATTCTTTTGATTTACTAGTTGACAAATAAAAAAAAGAAAATGCGTCAAAATCACTTAGAACTTTATTCTTTTAAGAATTGTTTTCATGTTTTTCCTTCTGCTTATCGTGTGAATATTGAGAGTACTGAATATTTTTCTTTTTATTACACTGTGCAGGGCTGTTGATCGTTTTCGTTGTCAATTGGAAAGCAAAAAGAAGAGAAAGAAAAGAGAGGAAGGAAATGTCGATGCAAGAAAGTAGAAACGTAGAAAGATATAAACATAATATCATTCATATGTTTTTTACTAGCATGACTAAGCAATTGTGCAAATATGTAAGTAACGATGTTAAGAGTTGGACATTTACTGTGGAAAATCCAATTTTCATTGTTAGACGTATGTGAAAATTGCTCAATGACCTATTGAATTGAAAACGGTTGACACTTCTGCATCTATTATCATTTTCTATCTTCTATTTTGGGAAATATTTTCAATTGATTTTATTTTTGAATATTTTTATCGCTGAAATAAAAATAATTGGAGTGAAATAAAAAGCTGTTTAAGTTGAAAATTTTCTTATTATTAATAAACCAAAAATAAATATTTGAAAAGGACAAAGTGTAAACAGAAAATTATACAGTTTTCAGAAAATGCCAGAAATTTTTTTATGTGAATCAGTAGGAGAAAAATTTGGAAATAAATAAAGATGTGAATGTGTTCATACATTTATCGGATTTCTCTCTTCTTTCAATTTTTCCGCTTTTTTAGCAAAGAAAAACATAAAAAAAATGTATCAGTGATTGGAGGCAAATTTATACGGGTCTTGTTCTTTTATTTTTATGTTTGTTTCAGCATTCTTGTAGAGAATACGCATGAAAAACAAGAAGGAAGGAGAATCATAAAAAAATATTTGTATTAAGGCACGTTTTGAATCATGTTTTTTTCACCTCATGTTTACGGTTAAGGTAATTAAAAGAAAAACATGGATATGACCGAGATTCAAATTAATAAAACTTTTATTTCATCGATTTAACACAGCAAAGATTTCAGATTTAGAACGAAATTTTTCCCACTCAGCCAACCGACTAAAAATTGCAGACAACAGAAAAAAATAAATGTTTCATCATTACTTTAATGATACCTCCTGATTTTATATTGTACTCAAATCGCGCAAATGTTTGAATAAACAAAACATTGCAGCCCCATCAAATAGAAGAGAAGGAGGAAAAATTTCATTCATTTCATTGTGAATATTATTCACGGCGAAAGGCATACAAATAACCATTTATAAATCATTTTCATTTATTTCTCTCTCGTCTGCTTTCTCACCTTCATTCTTCTCTCGCTGGAAGAGCTTGATATCATTTCACGGTAATTTCTTCACCTCTTCCTTCTTTATTTCCATAGAATGCCGATTAGTCATCATCATGATGACATGAGCTAATAAATAAACAAGTATAAACATAGAAAATCCATAATTCCATTTCCAGTTCATCGACATCATTCTCAAAATATAGAAATTGAGAAGGGTTGAATAGAACATGAGAGAAATCAATATTTCTTCAACTTAATTAAATTGAAAATCTAATAATTTTTCAAAAATTTAGCTCTATCTAGAAGTAAATTTAATTTTTAAATATTTTATTTTTGCCATAAGAAGAAGCTCAAAACTTTATTCAAAAGTATCTATGGAAATAACAAATTTGCAACAAAATTTTCTTCTATTTTCATGCAACCATATAAAACTCTGACATACTGCAAAATATGTTAAAAATACCGAAAAAAAAGTCATTAATCGAAAAAGATTGAAACGTGAAAGAAGAGTAGATTTTAATGTCGAGTGAAAAAGGGATTAATGGTTGAAAGGACTAATGTCCTTAAAAAAGAATTGACGATGAAATAAAAAAAAGTTTTTCTGACTTTGTCATCAAGCAAGCAGAAAAGAGTGAAAAATTTCAAGTACCAATTTCGAATAATTCATGCGTAAAGCATCTTGTGTCAGGAGAGACAAAAATTTTCACATATAATGCTAGAGGAGCAAAGAATCTTTCTTAAAAACTTTCAGTCACCATAATCATCATCAACATGAGCGTCATGCGTTGCCTTAACCAAAAAAGAATAAGAAAATTTCTTTCCCATCACATCATTATCTGTCGAAAGTTTCTCTTTTGGCACAAGGAATGTGTCTCGCCTCTCACTCACTTTCATTCTTCTTTTGGTATGTTTTGTGGTGAAAACCTAAAATATTGATTCCACTACCTCAACAACAACAACAGTAGCAATAGCAAAGGGAGAAGAGATAAAAATTGAGTTTTACTTTCGACCTTTCCTAATGTAAAGAGGAAATTTGATAAAATAAAACATCAGTTTTCATTTGAGGAAAATTAATAGATTTCAAAATTTTCTCATAGTAAGTATAAAACAGAGAAAAAGGTATTTTATTACACCTCACTATGCTTATACTTCAATTTCTCTCGAGAGCCCCTTTTCCTGCCTCAATATTCCATTCCATTAAATTTTTTTCCGGAACGAGGTTAAATGAGTAGAAATCACTACCTGTCGAGAATTTATATACACACAAATAATTTTTTACTCTCACTGTTGCGGCTCAAGTTATTAATATTACACTTTCCGAACTCACTCATACAAAATTTATAATTTTTATGTCCTCGAGTTCGAAGGTATTGAAAAAATTATAGGGAGTGCGGAAATCTGTTGAGTGCTGAACATTGAGAATGGCATTTTAGTGGTGTGAATTTTTTTATTAACAAGCATGTCACACTTTTCGAAACGACGACATAAGGCGCATACTGCGTTCAATATAAAATGATGGCAAATATTTGGCGCGTTAGCTTTATGGTTTTTACACAAACACACATCATAAATGGCTCAGCATCGATAGGAGCGTGAGAGTGGAAAAGAATTAAGTATTTTGTCAAAGCAATGAATTTGAAGAGGCAATTAGCATAAAAGATATGGCATAAAAAAACTTTATTATTGTCGTACGACACGCACACGACAGAGATGGCTTTGCCATTATATACATATTTTTATATCACGCAGACGAATGAAAATAGAAGCGAGAGAAAGAAAGAAAAAAAAAGATTTCTTCTTTTTTTGTTTACGGAAGAAATTCCTTCTGCCAAATTGTAAATTTTTTTTTTTGAAGATTTTCTTCTGTAACAGAATCTCATTAGAAAATCATTTTATCTCATTGAAATTTAAATTAAAATTTTCTTCGGGCATTTTTCTATATTTGAAAAATTCTTCTTATCATCAATGGTATTTTTTCATAAGGTTTTCATTTTTAAGGTATTTTTTACTTTAATGTTTTCGTTTCATTGGTCTGAATGATTGGAAAAATTATTTGACTTTTTTAGTTTCTTAAGTTCTAAAAATAAATGTTAATGTGTTTTCGATTTTAATAGAATAAATTACTTGACAAATAAATTTTTAAGAATTCTTTTAGAAATATCTAATTTAGTGAATTTCACAAAGTTTTAGTGGAAATTTGTAATTTTTCTAGTTCAGAAGGAATTTTAAAGTTCAAGTTCAAAACAGAAATTAAGTTCAAGCTCTATACTAAAATTAAGATCAAATTTAAATTTTAATATTCCGTTAAAATTGAATTAAATTCCAAATTTTAAAATTTCATTGAACTTGAAGAAATGATAACAACAGTAAAATTTTACATTAAAATTCAAATCAAAATGAATTTCAATTTCAAAAAATGATTCTTATCAAGTAAAGCATGAAAAAATTTTAATAATTTGTTCTCTTTTATTTTCAAGATTACACGCACAATTGAATCGTTTTAGTCTTGTCGAAATAGAAAGCTTACTTGCTTCAACATTGTGTCAATAGAAGCAATGAAAATTATAAGAATTTAAGCTATAGAGATGCCAAAAATAATCGATTTTTTTTTCGAGCAAGAATACGAAAAAATTCCACGCGTTCAAGTATTCGTCTCTTGCAAAGTCATTAATCATTCTTTCGACTTGTGTATAGGTCGAAACAATTTTACTTTTTACTTTAAAGCCAATAGCAAATAATTACCTAACAAAATTATATTTATTTTACAATTTTTATTATGCTATTGCAATGTTCAAGTGAGATAGAAAAGAAGGCTCTCAAGCAAAGCATGAAAATGGCACTAAAATACAGAAGTGAGCCTGAGAATGGCAGAAATGTTTTTTATGTAAAATAAATATTTATCTTTTGAGAAATTCATTTACATAGCAGAAGGGCTTTTTCATTGTTTCTCATTGCAGGGAGCCAGGGACATGAGATTTCTTTTTATTTTATTTTTACACTTTTATCTATGTTACAATAGCAATAGTTTTTATTGAATTAATTACACAAAATTTTTTATTGTATTTTGTGGTTTTTGATTATTGCAGAAGTCTCTGAAATTTATTTTAATTTCCATTAATTAATTGTATGTTTCGTTGTGCATAAATATTTATTATATGCATGAGGATGCTCTCATATATCACTCACTTGCTACAATTTCTTTTTTTATTGTTTGCAATTTAATATTTTATCTCAGTATGTTTACACACTGTAGCTGGCTGCTTTTTAACATTTTGCAAGTCGAGAAAAATTTTCAATTAATATTTTTTTAGCAAACACTTCATCATTTTTTTTTTACTGAAGTGCCACAAATGAGAAATTTTTCATGTACGAGAGTGAGAAAAAATAAACTTCTAAAAATAACAAAAAAAAAGTTTCCTCTCTTTTCACACACATAAAAAAACGAAACTAAAAAACTAACTAACCCCAGGTTTATGTGTACATAAACGCACAATATTTCATCATCATCATCACATACAACACACTCATTTAGTGCCGAGAGTTCTGAATACCTTCGACCGTATCCACTTCATTTTCTGATTTATTTTCATTCTCTTTCGCTAATGAGAGACCCGCCAGGCTCTCGTTATGTTTTCTTATTTTATTTTTTCTCACCAATTGAAAACTCATTAAATCCAAAATGAAAAACTTTTTCTTTTTATAAATAATAATAATTTCTATGACACTTACAAATAAGATAGAAGAAGATATTTTTTTGGCAATAACAAATCCCAGTTTATCCACTTTTTTTCTTGTTTCTTTTTTATCACATCACATTTGTAGAACATGTATGTTTTATTTAGATTATTTTTTCATTTCTTATTTCCATGCCATTCACCATTTGGGAAAGAAAGCAAAGAAAAGGAAAATAATCCTCAACTATCATTTATTGTTGTCGTACTTATATATGTTGGGGATGGAAGGCAATTAAATTGAGCATATCATGAGATAAATTATGATATTTTGGATATACATACACACCCTTTAATTTTTCTCCACTTTAATCCATTTATTTTTCTTTTTATTCCATTTAAGTAAAATTATTGTAAGAAATTTTTCTTCATTTATTTATTTATCTTTTTTTCATTCTTGATTATTTTTCCACTTTTATCCGTAATCAAGCGACAAAGTTAAAATACGCGTCTTGACATGCCGGCAACTAGAATCAAACTGTCGTGTGACATGATCATCTGTTTTACATAAAACATTAAAACATCAATTCACATATTTATTGTTATCTTGAATGTTTCTTGCAATTTTTTTGAATTGAACAAAAACATTAAAATTGCATGAGTTGTTAATAATTTTGTGATAAGAGTAGTGTGCTAATTTTTATCTTTTAAATAATTAAAAATTTTTAACTAGAAAAATTCTTATAAATAATTTTAATGAACAATTTATTCATCTTTTCTTGAAAGTTTTGCATTTTTTATTGAGTGATTGAAAACATGAAATTTGCACAAGTTGTTATTAATTTTATGATAAAAATTGTATATTAATTTTTATTATTTAAATAATTAAAAATTTTGTTGCATTTAATGAACTAGTATAAAGAAAATTTTCATATATCACACAATGTTTTGCGCAAGTGTTGAATGTTTTCAGTTCAACAATAAACAATAAACATTGATGCGCAAACAAAACATTGAGATTTACCTTTTACGTATTCTGTCGTCATTGATTTGTTTACTGAGGATACTCTTAATTCATTATCGGTGGTTACACAGTTCCTTGACTTTCATGCCATTCTATAGGGAATTTTATTCGATCTCGTCCCTTGCCATTATTCCAAACAATAGAGTCTATTTTATTTATTTTTTTGTAAAGTCAGATGGCTCATGACCCTCATTGATTCACCCCCTCAAATTTATCATATGTGAGTAAGTTTGTAAATATGACCATGACCGTAGAATAGTCACAATTTAATGCCTTGTTTTAAAAGCTAGATTTTAGTTTTACTGCACACACATATATATTTAATAAAAATTAATTATTTCAATAGCTATGCCATGAAAATGCTCATTTAACTCTCTATTCACACACAAAAATTACCCAAAAATAAGTAGACAAAATTTTTGTTCGTAAGAAAAAGGGAATTTCAGCATCAACCCTTGTTAATTTACTCTATACTCTGCTGACATATGGCATATATACGAAAATCATAAAAATATTTTATTTGTTGGCGTTATGATGGAATAGATTTATGCACACTTCTGCATTGTTTGTTTTCTTTCATTGAGCACGTTTAATGATTTCTGAAAATTTCATCTCATTTCCAAAACATTAAAAATAACGAAAATTTAGAATTTAAATTTTTTAATTTTTAAAAATCTGTTGAAATAATAATCTTTCAGAATTTGATCACAAATAAATTTAAGTTTTAAAATTCTTCAAATTTATTCATAAACGTTAGGTAATAAACATTTCCTTAATTAAAAAACTAAAACAATTTAGAAATAAAAATTTTGAAGCAAAAAATCAAGATTTAAATAAAAATCAAAAATATCAAAAAAGTTAAATTTTTGAATCAAAAAAATCAAAATTTTTATATATATCGAATTAAATAATTCAAATTGTAAAAAATCCGTTAAGCCAAAAGTTTGTAAATCATCTAAAAATTAATCACACTTTATCAAATATCTTAATTAATTAGACATAACATAATCGAATGAGCAGCAGTAGCGCATTAATATTACTCACGGGGAAGCTACTTCGTAGAATAAATTTCTTCAGAATTTGTAATTCAATACTTTTATTTATATTCACTAGACAGTGAAAAATTAATATAAAAGAGAGAGAAATAAAGAAAAAAAAATTCCATAAAGCACGACACTATAGAGCACGAACAAGGAAAACAATAGAATGAAAAGGGAATAATTAAATATCAATTAGTCCTTTGTGTGTGTGTGTGTTTGTTTGTGTTTACACTCAAACTCTCTCTTCCTCTTGCTTCTTCTTTTTCGCTGAGTGTATAAGAATCGAAAAGTAGTTGACTTTTTGGCCTTTCTCTCCCGCTTATTCTTCATTATAATTTGTTGTAATTCGTGATATCTACTTTGTACAATCTGATACGACACATAATCCGGTTTCGGTAGTTAGTTACAAAGTAAGAGTGTGTGTAGGTAGTAGAGCAATAATTTATGAACCTTTAATTTAAAACTATGTAAAAAGGACATGTTTTGGTGTTAATAGTGATTTTTCTGTCGTAAGATTTATGAGGCACATTGTTGTTAATTCTATAGCACATTATACAGCGTCCACCCTCCTCTCATTCAATTTTTATTACACAGCACACTTTCTCTCTGTCTCTCTTCATGCATCCTTAAATTGTGCCATTCTGTGTCCTTTTTTATGTGATGCTCATATGTGAATAAATTTTTCATTTTATGTCCAACTCTTACTCTTATATTTGCACGAATAACCTCAAGTATGTTTATTTTACAAAATTCATAATAAACTATAATTTTATTAATCATTTTGACTAATAAAGCTGATCTGTTAAATTAACTTGAAATTAAAAAAAATTTAATTTTACTAAAAAGTTAAAATTTCAAACAGAAAATGCTCGCAAATCATAACAATAAAAAATTTTCCCAACTCTCTTCAAAATCCAGTAGCATTTGCCCTATAGAACAAGAAAACAATAGCATTAAATATTTTTTAAAAACTCACAAACAAAGCTTGTGAAATACTTGTGCAAAAAAAAAGTCAGAAAAATTTAAAAAGCCTCGCTTCATGCTGTGCAACTTGAAATAACATTTAGCACATACAGTTACTTCAAATGTCAGTCTATATAGTCAGAAAGACAAAAGAAATTGGCTTTTGTTGAATATATATTCATCACCTCAATTTGCTCAACACCAACAGCAGGTTTTTTTTTACAATTTTTTGCCCTCCTGCATGCTCTTGCTGTGAATTTTTTTTTTTGACGCTCATATGTGTTTCCATTTCTTAAATTTCCTTTAATAAATTCTGAATGAGTGAAAAGGTAAGTTCGTAATAAAGGGGCATATAAGCAAATGTATTTGTATACAAATCCACACACGAGCCTCTCCTTCACTTCTTCTCTTTTCTTCCTTTTATGTGCTCACGTCATGTCACTTTTCGACATTAACAAAAAAAGAAAGGAAAAATTTGTATGTGTATGCGTGTTTAGAGGAGAAGTAAGTTAGCATATGTACATAGTCAAATGCATTCGTACTTGAATGGCAAATGATTTTTTTTTTTTCTCAACATATTTATTTTTAAAAACATTGTTTTATTCAATTACATGTCGTGGGACACATTTGTACATACATATGCATGAAATGAAATAAGAAACATGATTGTATGAAATTTGTCATGAATCTAAGAAATGTAAAATGTTTCTGTTAATTTTCCAGCTAGAATTGAAAATTTCTTGAACTTCAAGATATTTTATGCAGTGTCAGCATATTCCATATGTGAAATATGCTTCTTTTTATAAAAATTAAATTATATAAAATTTCAATTTTCATACAAACCACACTGAATCTATTTTTTTTTAAACATCACAGGTTCGGGCTTTGCTAAGTATGTTTGTACGTGTGGTAATTTAAGCATCATGCTGTGATATGTAATGAATGAGGGTACAAATGTTTTTTGAGTTCATAGAACTGAAATAAGCTACAAAATTTATATTTTTAAAAGGTCTATGAGGAAATAGGATGTTATAGGAGAAGACTCTTTGATTAATTGTGACATTTTTCAAATATATAAACTATATTGGAAATTACATTTAATGATTTTATTTAGAACTTTTATTCAGACTAAATGTTTGCTTGCAATTTGTAAAATAAAATGATTTTTCGAAAATAAAATTTTTGAATTATGAAAAACCGTTAAAACCAAAAAAGAATTTACAATAGTTAGAACATTAAAATTATTAGAATCATATTTGATTACTTTATTTACTAATTTTGCAACAAGCATTGGTTAAAACAAGGTGAAAAACTTAAGTTTAAAATTTGAGTTCAAATACTTTCGGATCAAATATCAAAATGTCTTCGAAATTTATTTTTAATTTCTTGTAATTCAAAGTCCTGATATTCCGGAACGAACAAATGGCGGTTTGATTTTGGAAAAATTAAAACTGTTTTTCGAATGAAAAACGTTTTTTTATCCTTTTTCGAAAACAGAAAACTAAAT
>JACWBX010001488.1:0-12041 GCA_014622435.1 Polypedilum pembai
AAACTTTTTAACTGGCATAAAGTTGGATCTAATAAAGCTATTTATGAGGCATAAAAAGTATAATTTATGACACTCATAAATTCTTTTCCATACAAACTTTTTGTGTCTTATAAAACTTTTTTAGCTCTAATAAAGTTTTAATTTTTTTCTGGCATAAAGTTGCTTTATTAGATCCAACTTTATGCCAGTTAAAAAGTTTTTTTCTCCGTGTAAACTTGCTTTGATTTAATACACTCACAGCAGATTTAAGTACTTTATCAAATTAAACAGCTGATAAGTTAACGTGAAATTATGTAATTCAAAAACTGTATTTAGGTTGAAGTTTTGTGATTATAAAATGAATTCTATAATATTGTAATTTGCTAACAAACACTGATCAGTGGCGACAAAAATGCGCTAAAGTACACCGATCCGTGGTCGAGTACTTTCTATATCTTTTATTTGTTTGTTGATTAGTAAGTTTTCTTCATTAATAGAGCATTGTACATAATTCTTGTTGCACAAAAAAACTTAAATCTATAAGCATTTATATAAATTTTTGTCACAAAATGAATTTCGATGAAAATTTTTATTAGAAATTAATCATAACTTATCTTAGAAAAGATTTATGTTTTAAAATCTTTCTTTCGATGTAAACTTTTTTTAATAAAAAGCAGAATGAAGCAAGAAATCTTGATTTGAATAAAAATTTAAAAGTGAACAATTTTCTACATTTTAGATCTTTGTGCTGGTAAACAAAATTTTTATTGTAGATAAAGATGATATTTAAAAGATTTTTTAAATTTTTCTTTAAACTTTTACGAAATCTATTTATGGTTTTTATTTTCTGTGAATTCCTAATTTATTACATAGTTATTTTTCAGGTGAGTTTTATAAATCTCAATAATTTTCATACAAAAAAAGTCAATAAATAATTTGAAATTATTTATCAATTTGTAGTGCAGCTATAAAACAGTAGACAATGAAAACATTAATGATGGATTGAAAGCAATGATACTTGCTGATACGCACATGTTAGGTCCATTTAAAGGACATCCATTTGATAAGTTAAGACGTGAATGGCAAATGAAAAGGTATTAATATTACTGACATTATCAAAATATGATAAGAAAAGGAAATATTTGTTCTAGATCATTTCAAGCAGCAGTACAACTTTTTAATCCAGACGCAGTTTTTATTCTGGGCGATGTTTTCGATGAAGGCAATTGGGTGAATGATAAGCAATACCAAGAATATGTTGATCGTTTTCATTCACTTTTCTATGTACCTGCAACTACACGACTTTATGCTGTCCTCGGCAATCATGATGTTAATTTTCATTATGCAATGCATCCCCATTTAGTCAATCGTTTTAGCGCAGCTTTTAATTTTACATCAGGTGTTAATTTAATAAGAGAAAAAAAGATGACAGCTAATGGCACAAAAAGAATAATAAATTTTGTAACAATTAATTCTATGGCAATGGAAGGTGATGAATGTTACTTGTGTCATCAAGCAAAGGAAGCTTTAAAATCAATTGGAAAAAAGTTGGAAACATTAAAACAGAAAAATCGTTATAGTCCTCCATTTGTGATGCAGCACTTTCCAACATATAGACATTCAGATGAGAATTGTATTGAAATTGATTCCGAAAATACAGAAATTAAAGTTTATCGTGAGAAATGGGAAGTATTATCGAAAGCAGCTAGTGAGTTTATTACTGAAACAATTGGGCCAAGAGGATATTTTAGTGGACACACACATCGCTATTGTATGTATGAAAACGATTATGGAATTTATGAGCATACACTAGCATCGTTCAATTGGCGGAATATAAATATGCCATCATTTTTGTTGGCTGTGTTCACACCTGAAGATTATTCAATTTCAAAATGTGATATGCCAAAAGAAACAACTGTTATTATATGTTATATTATTGGTGTAATTATTTCATTGATTTTAGCTATTTTAAATTTTAATTTTTTAGATAAATTAGGTACAAAGTGGTTAAAGAATAAAAAATTAAAAGACTAAAATGCAAAATAAATATTGTAACTGTAAAATTATTTTTGAATTTTTCTAAAACTACAACAAAATTGTAGTAATTTTAATTGAAATTGTAGAAATTTTTCAATTGAAAAAATAATAAAATTTTTAGAAAATAAAAATTTCAACAGGATGAATGGTGTTAGGCTATATTATTCATTAGTTATCTTATTGCTAATAACATTTGTAAAAAGCGTAAGTATAAATTATCTTTTATTATCATTTATTTGTTTCTAAAAAATATGATTTAATTTTAGCAAAGTGTCGCATTTGATTCTTCGATCACAGTTCAACTTTTTCATGCATTAGATTCAAATAATCCCGATTCATTTACATCAAGAGGCAATATTTCGATAGTTTCGATAAACTCAGCTGATTATCAAATTAATCAAAAGCCATTGAAACAAAATGAGTTGCAACTTTTCAAAGATCTCGCAAAAAATGGAAAATTTTACAGACTGCGGGCTGAAGTGATTGGTTCTGATGGTGTTAAGATATCATTTTTGACTTCATCAAAGGCTTGTCATTTGATGCAATCGCAATTACATGATTTTCTTATATTTACATTTGATCAAAATAATGTTCCAGTTTCAATAAACTTACGACCTGTAAATTTAGAGTCATTTTCTGATAATTGCGATGATCCTCTTCTAAAAAGCGTTAATAGTAATACATTCAATACAGTAGTTACTCTTAAAAATATTGATATCGCACCAAATCCTGACACTGTTGGTTTTATTCAAAAACTTGAGCGAGAGAGAGAGCAAAGAGAACGAGGCGAAAGTTCAAAAGATAATCGCTCATTCTTACAAAAATACTGGATGTGAGTATACTCTAAATTAAATTAAATGAATTGATATAAAGAGATGTTAATTATTTTCTTTCATAGGTACATTGTTCCAGCAGTAATTTTATTGCTCATCTCCGGAGTAACCAATCCTGAAGCGCAAGGAGCATCCGGTGGAAATGGTAATGGTCAACGTTAAATAAATTTGCTAATGAAATTATTTAATTGGAGGATGAATAAAAAGAGTAGTTATTGAAATGAATGTACGATGGCGTTAATTTTTTTTCTACTTACTCTCAACAAGTGATAATAATGTAATTTAAAAAACAAATATTTGGTTTTAATTTCACCTTCATTTAAGTGGTAATTTCTTTTATAAAATTTTTATTCAATGTACTAAATTTAAATCTCAATAAATTATCATAAAAAATACATGTTTTGAGTATCACAATCAGTTTTCCATAATAGGCCTTTTTCAAAAACATATTTACATTCTGAGGAGTAACAATTTGTACATATGCTGAATCATCATAAAATAACGAAGAAAAATATGCACAAGGTTATCATCTTAAGAATTGATTGAATATTTGATGATGATGTGGACGTTTGTTGTTCATTAGTAATTGTAGTATAGTCTTTACAAGTAGGAAATCCATTTGGAATGGGTGGCATCTGATTGTAATTACCAACTTTTAAAATTATCGCCATTCCTACTTCAGCATGAAAATCTAAAGAAAACAAAAAAATTTTAAATTTTTATGTTATTATCTATTTCTTTACAATATTCAATTACCTATATGACAATGCATTAACCAAACTAAAATCAGTAAAAGAAATTAAAATAATAAATACTTAGAGGACAAGTTTAATAATAAAACTCACCTCCGGGATTATCAGCATAAAACCTAATGATTGTGTAACCTCCGTCAGGAACAGTAACTATTTGTCAAAAATAAAAAAAATTTACTCAATACTTAATTTCATAAATATAATATGTAGTATGACAGTTACCTGTGTCTTTACGAACTGAATCAGTGAATCGTCTTCTTAATTTTCCCATTTTATCCATTTTCATTACTTCTTCTCTCGTTACATTACTTGCAATACGATCCATTCCAATGACATGAAAATAATGACCGTGTAAGTGAAACATGTGATTAGCATCATATGTAACTCCTTCATCGATTAAAATCATTTCAACTACAGAATTAAGTCTTACTTGCAATACATGTGTACATTCACAAAATGTTTCTTTACAATTTATTCCCTGAGTTAGCAATGAAGTTTCATTACAGAAAGTTGAATCGAGTGATTCTTTAACTAACATGGCAGGCTCTTTAGGTAGTCTCATTGTTATATGATTGATTTGAGGTGTATAAACATTTCCAAACGGAACTTGATCAAAACCGTAAAGACCAACAGAATGAAAAAGCGGATTGTCTTTTCCATAAAAATCATAAGACATGAAAAATTTATAATCGGGTTCAATTTTGCTGATAAAATTTGGCTGATTTGATGTTGCTTTTATTTCTGCAACTGTTGTGAAATTTGATTCACCATGTGCTCTATTTAAACCATTTAAAGTCAATCCAGTGCGGTTCAAATTATAACTTGGTCTGCCAATAGGATTTTCATCTTTTGCTCCATTATAATGTAAAATTGCCATCTGAAACGATGAAGTGAAACGTTCATCACAATCCATCAATCCACGAACTCGAATGAAATAATTTCCAATTTTTTGATCAGCATTAACTATGAAATCCCATCGTTCACCAGCATAAGTTACTAAGAATGTCACTTCTTTAGGTTCTATATCATTTCCATCTGTAGCAATTACAATTAGTGTGTGATTGTCGATAGAAATTTGAATAGGACAATTAAGAAAACCAGCATTAATGTGTCTAAAACGATAACGGTAACCTTGATTTACATTAAAAACTTCATAAGGAATCAATGGCGAGTCAGGATCTGGTGGAAACAAAGCTCTTTTTACTCTCTCATGTGTAACAGTGGAGTTAATAATTACATTTGACCCGTCGGTGACAAAATCATCAGTTGTCGATGTAATTAACAATTCTTCATCTTCTGGCAATGTTTCAGTTGGTGTTTCATGCACGCTATAACTCAGTGTTGTAGATGGTGTTGTAGTGATTTCATTTGCTGTTTCAGTCATATTACCAAAGTATTTTCCTTTTCCGTTAATTAAAATATTTGAAGGCTTATTGTCACCATGGCCATGATGATGCGCAGTAAAAGCAGATGTAGCTGTTACATGAGTCCAATCATTTGTTAACATAATGTGCTCTGACATGTCAAAATCATAGAGATTTTCATGTACATCTTCATAATTTCTAACTATCAATGCTCCAACTAAACCATCATCTCTTTGAAATCCTAAATGTGAATGCCACATGTGAGTTCCAACATTTTCAGCAATAAATGTATATCTAAAAACTTGTCCAGGCAAGATCGGACATTGAGAAATATGAGGAACTCCATCCATGTATGGTGTTGATTTTTGATGAATTCCATGCCAATGAATTGAAGTGCTCTCACTATGCAATTGATTTCTTACATCGACAACTATTGTGTCATTCACACAAACCTGTTAAATTTATGAAATATAAATATAAATTATTCCTGATAAATCTAACTTGTTGAAAACGTACTTCTATAACTGGTCCGGGAAGCATTCGATTTACAACAATAATTGATCTTTTCATACCATCACCAGTGATGCAGTGTGGTCTATTACAATCAGTTTTGTTTATTGGGCAGTTGTAGCATGCTTTGCTCATTGTTTCATAAGCTTCAACAACAAACTCATAATTACATGTTAATTGTTGTCCTTTGACACAATCACGCATGCATGGGTGTGAACGATATGATTCACGTTCAGTACCTTCAACTTCAACGAATTGTCGAGATGATCCTAATAACAATTTATTTGTTTAAATGTTTATAATCAATTAAAAATGGAAATATGCTGAGCCAAAAGAGGAAAAAAAATAACAAACTTTTAAAAAACATGTTTACATGCATGTTTGATTACCACAAAAAAACAAATTTGTCATAGAAACCATTGCGTTTCATTTTTATTATTTTGATACAAACATTTTTTTTTAATTTTCATCTTTTAAATTTTTTTTTAAAATGCCACCTAAAGAGAAAAAAGGCAAGAAGACTAAAAAGGAGGAGGAAGATCAAGAAAATAGTGATTTAACAGCAGTTGATAAGCAATTTTATGAATTGACTATTGCTGATATCAATAAAAAGCTTACACGACTAAGAGCACATAATGTCAAAATTGAGGAAAAAAATGAAGAACTTGAAATGAGAATGAAACAGATGGAAGAAGATCGTCAAGATGTTACTGCGTAAGTTCAAACTATTCAAAAAATTAAAAAAAATAAGTTGAAGTTTCTTTTTTAGATTTTTGAATCGAACTTTGAAGGAAAAAGTTTCAACGATACAAGAGCTAGAGGATAAGTTGACTGAATTGAAGAAAGTTCGCCATGAAGAAAATGAAAATTTCAAGAAAAAGAACCTTGAATGGGAAAATAAGTAAATTTTTACTTTATTATGCTTTTACCTTAAACTCAACTTTTTTATCACTATTTTACAGATACAAAATGATGCATGATAATCTTCAATCTGAAATAAAACTTCTTACAGGAAAACTCAACTCAATGGAAGAATTTCGTCTTCAGCGTGATGATTTAATTGCTAAATTTGATGCACAAGATTTTGAACTCAAAGATCAAGCAAAGAAGCATAAGGCAATTCTTTATGAGATGGAGAGAAAAGTCATTCTTGATAAAGAGCGAATGCGTAAAGATGTTGAAAATAAATTACTCGAATTGTCTAATGAGTTTACGAAGACAAGTGATTTGAGAATTGCAGCAAGCACACAACGATTAGTTCGCGAAAACATTGCATTGAATAACGATATGGATAGAATTTTAGTGATGCAATCTCGTCTACAACGTGAGAATGAAGAGATGACAAAAAAGCACAAGGAAATTATCGCACAATACGATGCAAATGTGCTTGAAAAGAAACGTTTGATAAAAACATGCGAGCAGCAATTGGAAATTATCAAAAAATTGACAAAAGAAAGCGAAGATGCAAAAGATTTAAATAATTACTTGCTAGAGATCAAAAGAAGCCATGAAGTGGCAAGAAGAATGACAAGAGATAACAAGGGTGAATTAGTTGATATTTATCAGAAAATGCAAGCACTTGAACAGCAAATCCATACACTCGAATTTGATCGACAGAAATTGAAAAAAGACTCACAATTTTATCAGGCTGAATGTGCAAAAACCTTGAAAATTATCGACACAATAAGATTGACGGTAAAATCAGCAATTAGAAGTGAGAATGAAGACAAAACTAAGCATGACCCAGCATTTTATGAAGCAAAAAGAAATAGTTTATTGGTCGATTTGATGAACATTCTTGATACAAAAGAATGTCATGATAGATCAAGTTCATCCTCAAGCTTTTATTCCCATGGTGATCTCGGACTATTGCCAAAAATACAAACTGATGATTCAATTTCCAAGTTGACAGTTCCATCATCAATTATAGTACACTCAATGAAATCTGAAGCTGCAGTTCACACACTTATCGATCCAGCAAGTGGCTCATTGTCTTATTATGCTAATTTAGATGAAATTGCATCAAGTGATGGCAGCAATGACATTAAATTTGAAGTAAATGAGCAAACACCAAAACCAGATTTGAAAAGGAAATCAACAATGATGCTATCAATTGATTTAAGACAGAGTTTAGATGAAGCAAAAGATAAAGAGTCAATGATTTCGGAAAAAGAAATTGATGTCGGTGAGAACATTGAAGAAGAAGGAAAAATTGAGGAAGAAGAGTTGGAAAATGAGCAAGAACATGAAGAAGAAGAAGTAGAAACTCAAGAGGATTAAACAATTTTCTTTTTATAGTAGCTTTTTCAGTAGTTGTGTGAATAAAAATTTTTTAAACTCACTTTCTAATCGATTGCAGTATTGACAGCATTCTCTAATTTCGATATTTTCTATTGGGCAGTTTCTGAGTTTTGGACAATTTTTTTTATAACTTCCTATCTTCAACTGATCTCGTTCTCTTAAACACTCATGAATTGTGCAATTGTCAGCACTTTTCCATACTTCTCCTTCTCTATAGCCTCGTTGATTATTTTCATCGATACAAACTGATGACTCACATCGACCGCAACATTCTCCGGGAACTGGTGTATATATTAAATTATCTTCACATGTAGTATTGCAAGTCTGAGTACTCTTCTCTATCCGTCCGTTCGCTAAACACTTGTAAACTATACATGGATTACTTGCAATATTTGACCAAGTCTCATTTACTGAAAGTCGCTTTAAATTTCCATCCAACTTTAATACACATGTTTTATCTGTAAACAAATTTAAAATTAAATGCACGTGAATGTGTCAATTTTTATTCTAGGAATCGTGTGGTGATTTAATGAGAAAAAAGTTGTATCGGAAGTCCCGAAATTTGAACTGATGACGAAAAGAATATTTAAAGCTTTAGGAAGGAAAAAATCATTTTTTACAAGATTTTCAATTGTGACTAATTTCTGTTTTCAATTAATTATTCAATAATTTCAGTCAATTATCATGTCATTTAAACAAGATTTGCGATACTAAGAATAACGAAATGGAAATGGAATTTGAATGTTGGTGCAGCAACAATTTATTTCAATTTCAATGTTAAAATCATAAATTTTTATGTTAAGATTCAACAATTTAACTCTTCATCATCCTCAAAGATTAATTTTTATGTATATTTTAGCGATTGTTTTTTTTACAAAGTAGAAATTAATCATCATTGTTGTTTTTCTGACAAATTTTGTATATACATCATGTACGTAGCATCGACCTTGAAAAATTTTACTTTATTTCACTTCTTCCTCCGTCAAGTGAAAGATAAAAAAATTTCTGGTGTATAATTTTTTAGAAGGTTAAAAAATAGTCAAAAATATAATTTAAAATCAAGAGGTAAACACTTAAATTTTTTTTCATTTAAATTTAATTAATAAGAATAAATGGAAAGTCTTTTATAAGAAAAATCTAATACCATAAATGTGAAATCATTTGACCAAGGCAATCAAAACATGACGTTTAGTCAAAGTTTCATGTCACTTAGCAAAATTTTGTGGATCACAATTAGTAATTGTTTATATGTTAGAAAAATCCACTTGACTTGACATGACTTGATTTAAACTTGATTTTAATTGAAAATTGAAAATCTTTAAAAAAAACTTCAATTTTAACTTAAAATTTTTGTTTTGAGCTCAAAAATCTATCAATATCAAGTTCATTGCAGAAAAATTTAAATAGTTATTTAAAAATCCATTTTTAGAAAATTTGAATTTAAATTAAATCATTTAAATATCCACCCCTTGATAAAAATTATATTTTTTTAAACATTTAACATCTTTTAACGAAAAATAAATCATATCACATAATAATAGCCACTCACCGATTTGAGCTTGAACTATTTGAGTTCGCACGTGATGATGACACAATAAAAAAACAAACAAGACCAATCTGTTTACAATCTTTTTCATTTTGTTTCTCTTTTATCTCTTGATCACTATTTGCGTTTTTATATTTTGTTCTCTTTTATTTTACAATTTTTATTTCACTTTCGTTTTTATTTAAGAAATACTGAATGATGTATAGTACGTGTGTACGTGTATTTTAAAGACGCTTAATTTATACACTTTGAAGCAATCTTTAATAATGAAATCTGATGAAATTAAAATTTTGGTAATAGTTTTGAAATTTTTTTAATGCACTTAATGAAGATGATGCAAAAATATAGTACAATCAATCGAATAATTACGAAAATTTTTATTTTAAAAATTATTCAATATTAAATGCAA
This sequence comes from Polypedilum pembai, assembly GCA_014622435.1. Lineage (NCBI taxonomy): Eukaryota > Metazoa > Arthropoda > Insecta > Diptera > Chironomidae > Polypedilum > Polypedilum pembai. Next base: position 9,732 of record JACWBX010001488.1, read on the forward strand.
TTGTGTTGATTATAAAAAATTTTTCACTTTATTATACCTTTTAAGTTTTAAAAACTTGAAAATTTAAAAAAACATTTTAATATCGCAAAATTTTCAATAATTCACTGTAATGTAGTTATATTTGTTTATTTGTAAAGTTAAATAATTTAATATAATTAATAAAAACTTAATTTCAATTTAATTTATTCTTACATAGGATCACTTCGTAAATTTCATTTATTAAATAAAAAAATATGTAGTATTATTCCATATGTAAATGTTTATTTATTATAGTAAAAAAAATTTTTGATTATTTTTTTCAATAAATTTTCTTAGCACACATATCAATGTGATGCGAACAAAACAACAACTAATGAGCGACTAAATGAAAAATATTCCACCACTCTAGCTATGCCATCATATACGAAATTATTTTGTTTTTTCTTATAATTCAGGTTTTAAATACAAATAAATTTATTTTTTAAAGGAAAAGATTGATCAAGGTACTTCTAGTAAAGTAATAATATATGAGCACTTCTAAGCAAATTTTAAAGCAATCTACACTCAACGAGCTGCGAAGACTAACTGACATATTGTGTCTTTTCATACAGCCACTCGTGTGAAATTATTTTACTGGAAGCACATTTTTCACATTTCAGTTATGTGGAACAAGTTCAATTCAATGCGTTTAATTGGTTTATACACATTTAATGTTAGGAAGTAGATGATCTCATTTGATAAGAAAAATGCTAATTTGGCAATAACAAAAGTTTTTTCTATTGATTGCGCAATTTTAAATTTTTCTGGAAGAAAAACTTTTCTAAAAAAAATTTTTATCATATAAAAGCAAAAATATGATAAAACTTTATATTTGAGTACTTAATAATAAAAGTTTTATAATGCATATTATCATAAGCAATAAACACATGTTTCTACACGCTATGTATCTTGCACTTGATACTTAATTACATCCCAAAAAAGCTCTAATTATATTTTGTCACCTTCAGAATTTAAGTTAAATTTTTTTTTGAATTTTTTTCAGAAAGGCTCAATAATAATAAAAGAAGTCATTAAGCGTTTACAACTAAAAGATTATTTCATTGTGAAGGCCGAGAGCGAAGATTACGTGCAAAACATAAACTTAAACCGGCATTCGCTTATATTCAACAATAACATGTTTTACTTGTGAGTCTTTGATGATGCTAATACAAGAGTATTGAAGTAACGTTTCAATTAGTGTATCAATCACATGCTAAATTTTTTGGGAATTTCCAGAAGAAAAGAAATTCAGAATGATGAAGTCTTCTATAGAATCATATTAAAATTCCCCCTAATATCAAAGAAAACAGGTTGAAATGAAATTCCTAACGTATTATAGTACTTTTGTGTGAAGCACCATCGATTTTTATTTTTATTTCAAAACATGCTTGATAAAATAAAAAAAAACAATATTGACTTTAAGTAAACTTGATTATCATTTTCGACAAATTAACTTAAAAATATTGACAGATATTACAATGTTAAATCAGTTTCTTTGCTTATTTAAAAACCAAGGGATGGACACTGAGGCAAAAAAAATATTTTTGCCCTTTTTTATATAAAAAGAACAAAAATTTGCCCTTTTGCTCTTTGTTTACATTTTTTAAAAGGGCAAAAAAAGATTCTATTTCCCCAGTGTCCATCCCCTCGTTTAAAAATTTATAAATTTTGCTCAAAATATTCTTCTTAGTTAATTAATTTTTTTTATAATCATTTTGTAAATTATTTTGATAGCATTGATATTTAAGCAACATTTCCACAGTGATCCGAAAATTTTAAATTTGTTCACTTTCGAATTTTTTTGTTTACATTTTTTGTTTTGTTTTGATTTTTCGCGGAACCGCAATCAAAAAATTTAAATTTTGTCTACTTTTTAAATCCTTATGAAATATATACCAATCGTTTTAGTATGATTCAATGCACAGTCTGGCAAAGATCTGAATCATTTAATTGCGTAATTATCGCAGAAATTCAATTCAAAGTTGGAAATTTTTTGTTTACTTTTTCGTAACAAATTTTTCAAACAAATTTTCGTATCAAATATGCGGATATTAGCAAAAAAAATTCATTTGAAAATTCCTACAAATGCGCGCGTCGATGCTAATACAGAAGAAACTACAGGTTTTAAATTTCAATTTCCAATAGCTCTTATGCTGTACAGAAGTGTCCAGAAAACTAACAAAAGGATTTAAAAATTTGAAAAATGGAAAATGGCGAAGCAAATTTAAGTTCTATATACTGTTTTATTTCTTATGATCTTACTTAAGTTGAATTCTTTATTAAAAATACTAT
>JACWBX010001491.1:4911-29798 GCA_014622435.1 Polypedilum pembai
TTGCAAATATAAATTTAAAACGTTAATCTAAACGCGAAGGGAAATAAGGGGATATTGAAGTCATTTTGAATACTGATAAGAGGGATACTTAAACAATAAAAATCGCATGCTTTTTTATCACCAAACCGCTTTTAAAGAACTCACAAATGTAATAAAAAATTTAACTTTATTAGCGTTTGTGGGTATTAACTGTTTATAAAAAAAGATGCAATTGAAATGTATGAAATTTCTTTTTACAATGAATTCTAATAACCTTCTAATAAAATATGAAGCGAGAGATGTGAAAGGAAAATTTTGAAATGAGTTTTTCATAGAAAAAGATCTTTCAATGTGTTACTAGGCTAATTAGTACGTATCCTTTCAGTAAATATTTTTCTCACACATCTCTTTTCAAAGTTATACAAAGAAATTTTAAAAGAAAAACATGAATATGCATAGAAGTTTTTATTTTCATCAAATTTCAAAGACTGCTTATTAAATTCTATTTTTACACTCGGAAAATACACACACAAATATTTATTAACAAATTTCTATATGTTCTTCATATTCGAGCAAATTGAGCGAATTTCTCAGAGAGAAAGAGAGAAAAGTTTGTTTATAAAAACTTTCCGACGAAATAACCTTTATGTCTAGAGAGAGGCTGAATGAATGAATTTTTCTAGAGATTGATGTAATTAAATATTACATAATATCATCATTATTGTACTATAAAAGTCTTCTAATTAGTTTTTCTAAAAATATTTCTCTCTATGTGAGCATTAAAAGTTTTCAATGTAGAATTTTTTTTCACTAGACTTGGTAGATAAGTAAAACTAACTTGCATTAGCAAACAACAGCTATGCGCTTTATGATACTTATGCTTGTCTGCTCATCTTTCGTCAGTCATACTGTTATTCAACTATTTCTTCTAGACTGGGATTTGAGAACAAATAAAAATAAGCATGAAGTGGAAGAGAAAAGTTTCAACAACAACAAATTAAATATTGTCTGTGAGCACGCAATGTTGAGCAGGTGTGAATGAATAAACGGTATCTTATAAATAACTGAATCATCATTACTACGAGAATCTCTTCTCACAACAAATCGACATTGAATCTTTCTAAATGTCTTTTTAATAAAGTGGCGTGATGGCTACCAAGCAATTATTAATAAATAGCACGTGGACACTCCGCCACCTTTTCGTGTTCATTACACTAGGTAAATTTAATGTCATTATCACAATGTCGTATCGACTTCATTTCTAGAGCAAGTAAATACATGCACTCTTTACAAATGAATTCGGGAAGTATGATATGATATAAAACAAAAAAGAAAGAAAGAGAAAGATAGAGGAAAAGTAAACGAAAGGGAATACAATTGTTTGCCATCGTCATAAAACATACTTGCTAGTTAATGAAAACAATTGAACAATGTCAAGATCAGTGAGTATCAAAAAAGAACACGAGTGAAATTTCTTTCTTACTAGCGAATTACGCGAATTTAATGCATCATCACGTTTTTGTTTCTCTCTAAATTGTTATAAAATGAAACAAAAATACTTTTTTGTCTGTGCACCGTATTGTGTGAGAAAAAAATTGGCAACAATGCTGGCAATAGATATCTTTTTTTTTGTTTGTTCAAGTGTTTGCATTCATTCAAAATTTTCTTTTGGTATGTAACGAAAAATTTTCATATGAAAACGTAGAAGGAAAATTTTTTGCTAAACTTGTGAAAAATATTTTTGTATGGTGACGTTAATGAATTCATGCATGTATATGACACGTGAATTGTAATCGATTAAATCGGCATGTTTTCAAAAACCCATTGACGTTCAAAGAAAAGTGAATTATTACAACATCAATTATCTAATTAACTTGTATTTTTAGGAAATTTCCTACATTGCTTTTTCTCTTCTTACAAATATTTTTTTGCAAAAAATAACTTGAATTCATGAAAAAATGAAATTCGTTTTAGACTTTCAATTTCCATATCGTTTTATGAATAAAATGAATTGAAAAAACAAAAGTAATCACGTCGTGTTGCTTTCAAAATGTAAAAAGACTTGACATATTCGACATTTAAAATTGTCTACTATTTAAGAATAATTGAATAATTTCTTAAATTTGACATTATTAAGAAAATACTATCTAATGAACTACCGTAATTTTCTTAAGTTCATGCGGGTCAGTTCGTTTCAAAAATATCAACTTATTAGCCGAGAAAGAGAACTAACCACGAAAAATGAAGAAAATAAAAATATTTACGAAAGTTATTTTTACACTGACGATTAGCTATGAAGAATAAAATTTTGTAAAAGTTTTTATGACATTTTTTCGAGATAAAATGTTAAACGAACATTATCAATTTTGTGTTTATGAATTTTATTATGACTAAGGTATGCCGCAACTAGTAACAGTCCTTGACTGTAAGCCAAAGCGAAAAATGACGATGACCGCAATGTAATGCTAATATGAATATGAATCATCAGAGAATAACATTTAGAAAAATGAAAAAAAAAAATATAAAAGATTTTAAAAACATTTTCTTTTAATAAAAGACTGTTCAGGAGCATCCCAATGCAAACATTCGCATATTTTATATAAAACGTAGAATCACTATGTAACATGGAAAATTCCATAATGTGTGTGTTTTTAAACAATATGTGTAAATGTGTACTTACCCATGATAAACTCGGCATGTTGAATTGTTAATGCGCTTGTCAGAAGCATATCTTCTTCGATCCTCAAACAAATCTTTAAGTGCTGTTGCAGCAAGTACAATTAAGAGTGGAATCATTGCAATCTCCTTTCCAAACACAGTTAATTCAGGAATCCAATTGAGAATTTGAATAAAAACAAAATAAATGTTGGCAACTCGATGAAATTGTTCGAGAAGATTCTTAGGCAAAAATGTAAGCATCGTATATTTAGTGGTTCTAATTTTATTGCCCATATATTTGCCATTGGGATGATCACGTTTTTGTGTTTTCGCTGGCACTGTGTGATTCGGTACAACATTTCTAAAACCATATTCTTCAAATTTACTCGAGCGACAGAACAAAAATCGCTTATACCACGGTGGCAAATCTTGCCTTCTCAAAGTGTAGATTGATTCTGAACGAAGAAAATAAATTAATAAAACAAATTTAATTAATTAAAAATGTTCAATTTACCTGAACGTGACGCTTGTCTTGAATGTCTACGCGCAGAAATGACCACTGTAGATGGTTCACGGCTGGGATCATTAGTCTCTTTATGACTTGGAGGTAAAATAAAGTCAGTTTTTGAGCCAACACGGCTATGTCCTGATCTAGGAGTAGCATCCTGGATTTGTCCTTGTGATAATGCCCTTTGATGACCTCCTTTCATTGCCGATTTAAGTGCTGGTCGAAGGTTGCCAGCTTGAGCATTAATTGCTCCTCCTCCATGACTTACTGATCGTGAATGACCGGAGCCAATTCGAACACCCGGAGCTTCCGAAGAATTCGTTGAAAAAATATAAGTTCGTTCTGCCTCATTCAAGCTCAAATGTCTTTGCAATTGTGGAAGATTGGAAGAAGTTATTTGAAGGCTTGATGGGACATTTAAAGAAATTTTTCTTCGTGGTTCTTCCATCACTTAATTCGATGTTATTCAACATTAAAATTTTTAATTTTTTGAAATCCCATCTATTTATTTAAGTAAGCGCCTATTTTGATATTTTCGCATCATCTAGATCGATAATGAAAGAAATAAAAGATTAGTGTGATATTACGAAAATTTCCTATCAAATTGAATCAGGAAATTTTATTTATTTATTAATATGACATGTTTAAACGAGTTTCCGATTAAAATCATTTTTTATAATCGTATATAAACATCTCCTCCTACAAGCGACAAATTGGAAATGGAAAGTACAGAAAACAACAGTATGTATGTAGGTATGACTAATTTGTGTCATAGCGGTTTAAAAAAGATAAAAAGAGTTCCTTTAAAGTAAGAAAGTATATCTTCGTGAAAGTAAAATTTAATATGTATGTGTTGCTCTATATTATAGTCATGCCGGTGCGGAAGACAGTGCATTATTCTTTTAACTTGCCTGTGAGCAATAAATAATTAAATAATCATTTTTCATGAGCTAACATTCAAATGATAGCATTAAAAAGTCATTCTTCTTCAAAAGTCTAAGTAAAGAAAGAAGAATATTGAAATGCAAGCGCAAAAAGGCGAGCTAAACAGTTCAGTCAACAAGCTTAATTCATTAAACATTCATAGGAAAAAAACTTTAGAACAATTGTTATTCAAACTCTTAAAAAATAGATTTCAAATTTGAATAGTCATAGAGAACATAAGACATCACAAGTTTTTAAATGTTGTTGAAAATTTGCATATATATTTTTTGTAAGAGGAAAATATTGTCAGTGCAATAAACATGAAATTGCAAAATTAATTTTTTCATATTGATGAAATAATATGAAATATAATCTGTAAATATGTAATTCCACTTAATGTGTTTACTGATAACAATTTAGCTGAAAATTACGACTAACAAACGGTTCTATTTGTAAACATATAAAATATAATGAATCATTCATGAGCAAGAATAATTAATTCACTTTTGGCTAATTTATGAAATCACATGGAGGCGATTTACTAGAATGAATGTAATATAGTTTCACTTCAAATCTAATATTATGAGCTTTTTCATATACCCACTACTTTGTATTCTATGTCAAATACGAATGAAAGAGAAGAAGTATGAAAAATGAATTCTTAATTTATGTGCATTATACGCTGAATAATAAAGAAATTAAATAGGAATCACCGCAACTGAATTTATATCATATGTGAATTGCAGGTTAATGAGCTTCACAGAATATGTACATACTATATAGTGCAATGAACCTATGAGATTTAAACATCTCTATGAAATTTCAATGCTGTATTGTCTATATCAATTTCTTACGATTCATATTCTCTTTCATTTGAATGAACACGTTTTATTCTGAATGAAAATAACTAAATTGCCGTTTTAAAAAAATTAAGATTAATTAATAATAGTCGGTAAATGTCACGTAATTCTATTTTTTTGACACAAATAATTTAAGAACTATGCTCTTGTTATTTGAGTTTTGAACTTTTAGACAGAGTCAAAACGGTGTCGAATTAATACTGCTATTACATATTTTTCTCTCATATTTCAATTTAACTGTCATACTTTTTCTTTACATCTCTTGCTTTGAGATTTTCTTTATTTAATTAAGAGCATGTTAGCTCTCTTTTTCTTTTTATCTCACAAAACATTATTCCTATTATTTTCTTGACAAACCTTGAAATGTTTTACAGAACTACACTATTTGTCATCGTGTACGTATTTTGTGAAAAGAGTAGTGTTAAAAAGCTTTTAATTTGACATTGACTTTAAGTCTCGCGCTTTTTTATTTTCAGTAGTTGTTCAGAAAAGAAATATGATATAATTCTCAAGGTAAGAGAGTTGAAAGGTAAAAGCAACGGTAACGTGTAGAGTAAAAAAATCTATACAGCATATATTTGTGCATGTGTGATTTTGAATCAGCTGTCTCTGTGATCGATTTCAATGCCCACTCACTTATTCTTTTGCATTCACGTTTCATAGAATGAGTTTTCATTTCAACGAATGAACAATACACGACAGTAGACGCACAATGTCGACTGTATAGCAGTTATAGTATGTGTGCAGATCTTGATGGTGATTGAATGGTTTAAACATGCAACTCATTCGTTTTTCTTTAAAGGAAGTTTTGAATAATAAGGCATTGCATTGCAACTGGATCAATACTCTGCACTGACATTTAAAACAAATTATAAATCTTTTTAGTCAAAGAAATAAAAGTAAATTAACTTATTACTTTTACTTTTTTCGTTATCTTATCAGTTGTTCAGTGTTAATAATACAAAACAAAAAGAGAAAAGATGTTTTGGAAGAGTTTCCGCTGTTTTTTATCACAATTCTTTGAAGAACACAATAGAGACTTGCTAAAGAGAGATAAGAACAACGTTTCATGATTCTTTAGAATCTTTAAAAATTAGCGAAATATTTATTTTATTTTAAATAAATTTGCTTAAGAAAGCAAAAGAACTTTTAGTTGATTAAATAAAGTTTCTGTTTACGTTTCTCAAATTAGATGTGAGCAGCATGTAACAGCCGTCTCAGTCAGTCTATAGCAAGTATGAGTATTTATTGAAGAGAAATATTTTTCCAAGAATCTTTTTTTATAAAACTGGTTTTCATTACACATCATCGCAACGTAACTGACCATCATAAAAATTTGTTTTGAATGCAGCGGCATTGTCTAATCGAAAAGGAAATGAAGCAGGTAGGAAGATGTTGTTCTGAAATTCTTGTAACGCGATTCTCATTTGTATGTCATGTTAGACAATATTCTCTCATCTTACCTTAAATCTTTTTTTAAAATTCTTCTAATATCTTTAATAAAACTTTATGCAATATTTCTTTTGATTTCAAAATCTTCACTTCACACTACAGATTTTATCAAATGCTTTTCTTATGAAAACAAAAAATTATGAAATTTTTACACTTTTCTTTGCTCTTTAAATTATATTGAACAATATTCTATTCACACTTGATATTTTTCTCTCACAATTTTAGTTCAACATACATGTATTTTGAGAATTTTCTTTTATTTTTTTAAATTATTTTTCCTTTCAAATATTATTTTTTAAGAACATTCAAAATACATCTTACTCGCGCGACTTTAGTTTTCATACTGAATCAATGAACTGAACTGACTTGAATATTACTGAACTTATAATTTACTTTTTTATGAAAACTAAATGTAACTGAATTTATTTTTTCAAAATTTTCAAATAACAATTTTTAAATTATTTTTACCGTTTAATGAATATATATTATGGAATAAAAATGTGGGCACTTAATTTAATTCTTTTTAAAATGTTGATCAAATAAACTTTAGCTTTAAGTACTTTTAGTAATTTACTAACTGAAATAATGAATTTTATAGATAATCAGCATTTTTATAACACATTATTTAACGATTTATTAAATGTGAGCAACAATTGTATATTTTTTTTAAGTTGTCGATCCCTCAATGATTTTTCGAGCAATTGCGAAAAGAAGTAATCAAAAAGTTTTCTCAAATTCATTTTTTCTATTTAAAAAGTGATAAAAGCTAATTAAAGTTCATCATGGATGAAGAATATGATGCAATTGTGTTGGGAACTGGATTGAAGGAATGTATTTTGAGTGGAATGCTATCTGTTTCTGGCAAGAAAGTATTGCACATTGACAAAAATTCTTACTATGGAGGCGAAACAGGTAATTTTTTTTTTATTTCTTTGTTTAACAAGTATTGAATGGTTTTATTCGTTTAATTTGTGATAAATTTGCAAATTAAAATCATTTAAAAGTGGAAAAAAATCATTTATGAACGAAAAAATTACTTTTACATTTTTCATTCGTCATCTTAATTTTCTCTCTCTCATTATCTATATAGCTTCCATTACTCCATTGGAGGAATTGTTTGCAAAGTTTAAACAAGATCCGCCGGGTGATAAGTATGGTAGAACTCGCGACTGGAACGTTGATCTGATTCCGAAATTCTTGATGGCCAATGGGTTGCTCGTTAAATTATTGATTCATACGGGCGTGACAAGATATTTGGAGTTTAAATCAATTGAAGGCTCTTATGTCTATAAGCAGGGCAAAATTGCAAAGGTTCCCGTCGATCAAAAAGAGGCTCTTGCTTCGGATTTAATGGGTGAGTAAATATCTGAAGAAATTGAAAACGTGTAATATGATGGAGTTAGCAAGAAAAAGTCGGAAATTCTTCTTACATTCACTCTTTCTTTAAATGTATACGTGTAGTGACGGTAAAGGAAAAGTGTGAAATAAGAAAAGAGTAAGAGAACAAAACGATAAATTGATTATATAGACATTTGTTAATATCGAGTCATTATTTATTGTTCCTGACATTGTGCGCAGTTTACACTGCCTCTTCATAATTCAATTTATTTAACTTTATCAATTAAGTGAAAACAACCGTAAAATAAAAATGATAAAAATTTCATTTGTAATTGGAATTAGTGTAGTAACTGTTAAAAATCATCCAAGCAAAAAATTTTCTCGATCTATTTTGAAATGAGCTCTCACTCTTATGGTGTTTTATTTTAATGAAAACATTTTCCGACAAAAAGCTATACCCGTATCTCATGACACACACACACACATGTAACGAAATTACAGCTGCTTTAAAGCACACATGTATAAAGTTATATTCTACTAGTTGTGAGTCATCGTTATCATTTTCTTTTGGTGTCCGTTTACTGTTATAAGCTTTATCAGCTGTTTTTGTTTAATTTTTAAACGCATTATTTTCTTTTTGCAGGAATGTTTGAGAAACGTCGCTTCCGTAACTTTTTGATTTATGTTCAAGATTTTAAAGAAGATGATCCAAAAACTTGGAAAGATTTTGATCCTTTGAAACAAAACATGCGAGCTCTTTATGAAAAGTTTGGCTTGGACACCAACACTCAAGATTTTACCGGTCATGCTTTGGCATTGCATCGTGATGATGATTACTTGGCGGAACCAGCTGTTAACACCATTCGTCGAATCAAATTATATTCTGATTCTCTTGCACGTTATGGAAAATCACCATACTTGTATCCAATGTATGGTTTGGGTGAATTACCTCAAGGATTTGCTCGTTTGTCAGCTATTTACGGAGGAACTTATATGCTCGATAAGCCAATCGATGAGATTGTTGTTGAAAATGGACGTGTTGTTGGCGTTCGCTCTGGATCTGAAGTTGCCAAGTGCAAACAAGTTTATTGTGATCCATCATACGTTCCGGATAAGGTATATAATTAATTTTCATTTATCACGGAAATAACTTAAATTATAACATTATTTTAGGTTCGCAAAACTGGACAAGTTATTCGTTGCATTTGTATTTTGGATCATCCAATTCAAAACACCAAGGATGCTCTATCAACTCAGATAATCATTCCGCAAAAGCAAGTTGGTCGTCGCTCCGATATTTACGTATCATTAATTAGCTATACACATCAAGTTTCAGCCAAAGGATGGTACGATTTTTCTCTAAATGATTAAATAATAAAATGTGAAATAATTTATTTTTTTTAAAGGTTTATTGGTATGGTATCGACCACTGTAGAAACCGATAATCCTGAGAATGAAATCAAACCTGGCTTGGATTTACTTGGTCCAATTGCACAAAAGTTTGTCTCAGTTTCGGATTATTATGAGCCTACTGACAACGGCTTAGAATCGCAAATTTTTATATCTCAATCATACGATGCTACAACACACTTTGAGACAACGTGCTTGGATGTATTGGATATTTTCAAACGTGGAACCGGCGAAGATTTCGACTTTTCAAAAATTAAGCAAGAGTTGGGAGATGAGGAACAGTAAACTGATTTTTAATAACTTTTTCCTTGTTCCATACTATCCCATTCATTCAACTCTTCTTTTAACAATCAAGACACTTATCTCTCCAATTCCTCAATTAAATGAAAGAGTTGCATTCACTACAAATTTTTAACTTCTTTTAAAAAGTAGTAAAATGAAAAGTTTTTTTAATGGTTTTTATAAAAACTGCATTTTTCTGATAGAAAAGTTTAAAGCTTTTCTTTATGAATTTATTATCTGACTGAATTTTTTTCTTTTTTCATTTTCTTCCTGTGTTAAATTATGTGTCTAGATTTATTACTTTATTATTATTATAAATACATTCTTTTTAATGAATCACTAATATAGGTTGAGGTGTGTGTGATTTATACATATATGCATATATTCTATAATCTTTTTATATTTTTCAACTTTTCATATTGCAAGTCGAAATAAAAAGAGAGAATTAAATATTACCATTTTAAATGGCTTTCAAGCGCTCTCGCCGCTATTGCTGCAGCAAAAGAATATTATTCTTTTTAAGCAAAAAGAAATTAATGAACAGTTGAGAGAATCATACTTATGGAATAAAAAAACTAGAAACTTTTTGTAGTTGCAACCTTTTTGGTCACCAAAATTGATGCTTTTCAAAAATGAACATAAAATGAACGATATTGAAAGCTAAAAAAATGTTTTAAAAAAGATTTGTGGAAATTTAAAAATAATACAATATATTAAACTGTGTAATCAACTTTTATTTCAACCGTACTATTATCATACACAATTTTTATGCTTTAAATGCTTTCATTTTATATTTTTTTGCTTATGAATAAATAAAGAAAATTAGGCGAACAAGTATTCAAAAGAAAATACATTTAAAAGATACATATGGAATTTCTAATTCGATACACCCTCGTATGAGTATATTAAAGATATAAAATTTCATTCCAAAAAAGAAAAGTTAAAATCATGATATGCGAAATGGTTGATGTTTGTAATCAAAAAATAAAAATTCAATTAAGAATAAAATAAAATCATGTTTTTGCTTGGTTTGATGTCAGCGCTATAAAAAAATTAGTGGATACCTAGCTCTAAGCATGATGCTTTTTATTAAAACATTTATGCATCATGAATAAATTTTTTGATGAGCGCAGCCGATTTTCTGTTTCTTTTACATAACAATCGTTTTTGTGTTGATTCATAATTGAATGATATAATTTTCTTGAAGAATAATCATCAACAAGAAGTACTTTTAAAACTGAGTTGAGATAGTTTTTTAGGTTTTCACAATTCTCTTTTGATGTAAATGAGGCAGCTAGTTTGATGAGTTTGTGTTTGATAATCAAAGGAAAATCTTGTAAATTTTTCTCTTTAGGGTTCAATTTCAACAGAAGAACCATTTTCTTTTGAAGATCTTTTATCGAAATGATGTGATCAATAATCTTGATAACCAGCGAGCAATGAATGTTCCAATTCGATTTTCCTACAATTTCAACAAAATTACAATATGCCTTCATTTCTTCTTGTGACATGCCATTCGTTGATATGCTGTTGACCAATGAATGATAATTCAAAATTGTAGGATTCTGTTTTAATGTACAAAGTGCAGCCGAGAAACTAACTGTTGATTTGCCCGCGTTATTATTGAATAAATTTTCCAATTCCATTCTGATAAAAATTTTCAATTCATCACCGTATATTCGATATATTAATCTTAAAATATCTGCTATTAAAACTTCTTTTCGCTTCATATATTCTTCACCTTTCCATGAAAGCAATAATATTTTTTGGAAGAGTTTGAAATATAATGTAATGGCATTAAAATTCACAATCCTCGATAAAAATTGACACATTATATCAAAGCAAACGACACTTAATGCATAATTATCAGACAGTATGCTTCTTATAAGAAATTTCTCCACAACTGCATACTGAGCTTTGCTTATATCAGTTGATGCAATGATGAGTTGAGTTGTTGCTTTTGTAAGATTATCAAAAAATTTAGCATCAGTTTCTAGTAAATATAAATGTTCAGCAGTATGTTTGATCAAATTGCATACAAAATTATTTTGTTCAGAATACGTGAATGCAGCATTTAATAGATTTTCATCTTCAACGATTTTATAGCATACCAAAAGACAATACTTCAGGAATTTTTCATTTTTCTCATACTCTTGTATGTTGAATATTTCTTGGAAAAATAAAGATGCTGCTTGTAGTTGCTGAACAAAAATATCCTGTAGTTGTTGATTTAAATTGTCAATTTCAACATCGTAACAGCCGATGAAAAGTCTTATCAAATATCTGTTTCCACAAAATTCTTCTGCAGGAAATAGTTTTTGTAATGCAATTATTATGATCAGTTGACATTTAATTAGATTCGAATATTTGTTATCGCCAGAATTATCTTTAATTCTTAAAATAAGTGAACACAGACATCGCACAAATACTTCCAGATATTTGCTTGACTTCAGCAGATTGTGATTATTACGGAAAATCTTCAAATTAATTTTAGCAAAATGAATTGATTGTAAGTCACATTCAGGAATGCAAATCAAATTGGAAATCAGATTCACAACTGTTGATTAAAAATATTCGCTTATTAATGGTTTTATTTAAAAATAACTTCCTTACCTTGTACATTGTGATTGTTGAGTTGTAATGTTGTTAAATGGTCAAATGTTGTGTGCAATGTTTGAAAATATAATTTATCGAAGTTTTTAGCGGTTTGATTGATTTCATAAACTTTTTGAAGCAATGTTTTAACATCATTTTCATCCATTTCTCTATAAACTTTCAAAAACTTTTCATGCCATTCCTGAACTCCTTGTCTATTATCGCCATGTGAGCAGTCCATTATGACGTTATAGTTTAAACTTTGTTCTTAAATTAAAAATTTACAAAATAATATTCATATGCCCGCGAAAAATTGAAACTTTAAGATCAAAACAATTTTTGAACTTAAATTTCAAAACAACAACAGTGCTGGCAACTCTAAAAAATTTTTAGTTTTTTGATTACCAAAAAATTAAAAAATAAAAAACAAGGCTTTTAAGGTATATTTAAAGATTAAAAGTCATCGGTTTAATTAGTTCTAATGTTATTGAGTTCATTACAAACAAAGCAATATGCTTTGGGCTTTCGAGGCATTTTTGTAATTTATTATTTTTGTTTTCAAAATTTTTGTGAGAAAATAATTCAAAATATTTATTGATATTTCAGACAATTTCTCGTTTAATAGGACAATTAGGAAACAGAGGAGTTTATCCTGTAATGTCACGTGAGTTTCTTTTAATTTATTTAATTAAGCTAAATTATGATGAAATTTTCAAATTCAGATCGAAATCGAAACAACAGAATAGGAGAAGGAAGAGGAGACAATTTTAATAGATATGGGTTTTCTTCAGCTTCTCAGTCTATTACAAACTGGGATGAAACATTTTCAATAATGACTGAAAGTTTGCATCAAATGAGAAATACTTTTCAAAATCCTCGACAAACAGTTTTTACAGTAAATTGTGGTGAATTGAGGGCTAAAGATGAGGGAATAAGGATAAAGATTTCAGGAAAAGTTGTTAAAAGACCTCGAGTAGCACGTTTTCTTGAAATTAAAGATTATAGAGGTTGCACACAGCTTGTAGCAACAGATGATAAACCAGAAATTCTCGTTAGATTTCAATCTATCCCCGCTGATGCTTATATTAGTGTTATAGGCACTGTTCAATTGAGACCAGTTAATTTTATTAACAATGTGAGTAACATAGATAACTTGTATTTGCAAACAATTACATATTTTCTTCTTTAGTCTATCTCTACAGGTGCCATTGAAGTGGCTGTAGAAGAATTTGAGAGAGTTGTGCTTCCTATTACAGCAATAAGTAATGACACATTTTCAAATTCATTTGACAATCAATCACGTTCTTATTCAACAAATGCATCGATTAAATCAAGAGGTATAACTAGTATAGAGTATAAGAAATCAGCGTCTGAAAATATTGTACAATATTTCGTGAATCGTCAATTAACATGTGGTGAGTTGAGAAAAGAAGATGTTGGTCGCATAGTTACTCTAGTTGGCTGGTTAGATTCGAAGAAACATGGTAAATTTCTGCATTTAAAAGATGGTTATGGAATAACTCAATTCATCATTGATACTGATGACTTAAACATGAAACAATTAGCAGCAAATGTTCAAGAAAATGATATTGTTCAAATTAAAGGTCGTGTTATTTCTCGACCACCTGGAATGGTTAGAAATAATGTTGAAACGGGTGAAATTGAGATTTTAGTAACAGATTTAAAAATTCTCGATCCAAATGAGCCATATATCAATGAAAACGATGAAGGTGTAAATAAAGATGATGTTGAAATGCAAAAAGATGCAAATGCACCAACTACTTCTTCATCTTTTCCATCTACTGTTTCTTCTCAAAAAATTGAAAAGCCAAAAATTAATTTATTTACATATCGTACTCATAATTGTGGAGAATTGAGTGAAGCAAATATTGGTCAAGAAGTGACACTTTGTGGTTGGCTTGAATTTCAACGAATGTCAAAATTTTTTACACTGCGTGACGGTTATGGATGCACTCAAGTAATTATTCCTGATGAATTATGTAATGCTTACAACATCGAAAAAGTACCTTATGAGAGTATTTTGAAAGTCAACGGTCTTGTTCTTGCCCGTCCTATTGGCATGCGAAATGAGACAATGAGTACAGGAAATATCGAAGTAGTAATGAAAAATTTTACTGTTCTAAATGAAGCGAAAAAAAATCTTCCAATAGAAGTAAGAAATTTTAATAGACCCAAGGAAAGTTTGCGTATGGAATATCGATATTTGGATTTGAGATATAGTGATATGCAGAAGAATTTGCGTACTCGTTCAAAAGTTTTAATGAAAATGCGTGAATATCTCATTAATTATTGTGGTTTCGTTGAAGTTGAAACACCAACTTTGTTTAGACGAACACCTGGTGGTGCTCAAGAATTTGTTGTTCCAACACGTCGTGCAGGAAAATTTTATTCATTAGTGCAAAGTCCACAACAATTCAAGCAAATGCTGATGGTTGGTGCGATCGATCGCTATTTTCAAATTGCACGTTGCTATCGAGATGAAGCAACTAGACCGGATCGACAACCAGAATTTACACAACTTGATATAGAACTTTCATTTACTGATCGTGAGAGCATTATGTCATTGGTCGAAGGAATTTTAGTCAATTGTTGGCCAGAAAGCAATGGAACTCTTTCGACACCATTCCAAAAAATGACTTACGATGAAGCAATGGAAAAGTGTGGATCAGATAAGCCAGATTTGCGTTTTGAGATGCAATTGCAAAATGTCACAAATTTATTATCACTTAATGAAGATATTGCAAAATCTTTTCCTAATTTTGCTTCATATGCACTTGTTCTTAAACATCCTCAATCAAATGTAAAGAACAATCTAAAAAAAGAATTAAAAGAATTAGAAATGGACTTGAAAGCACATCTTGTAATTAGTAAAATTGCTGCAAATTCAATTCTTGAATGGTGTGATGGACCACTTAAAAATCTCTTTACAACTGTTGTTCTTAAAGCATTAGCAGCAAATTTGCACTTAGAGCCAAATGATTTGTTAGTTATTGCATATGGTAAAAAATTCGATTGTCAAACATTAATGGGCAAAGTGAGATTACGACTATATGATGATCTCGAAGAACGAGGATTAGTTGCTGAGAGAGCTAAAGAAGAAAATAAATTTTTGTGGGTAATTGATTTTCCTCTATTCACTGAAAATGATGAAACTGGTGTACTTGAAAGTACACATCATCCTTTCACTGCACCTCATCCTGACGATAGAAATTTATTAGCTGATGCATCAACGCAACATCTTGTGCGGTCACTTGCTTATGATTTAGTGTTGAATGGACAAGAAATAGGCGGTGGATCAATTCGTATTCACGAAGCAAAATTACAGAAATACGTCCTAGATGAAATTCTCAAGTTAGAGAGACAACACTTAAATCATATGATTGAAGCTCTTAAGAGTGGTGCACCACCACATGGTGGAATAGCTCTTGGTATTGACAGATTAATATCGATTATTTGTAATACAAATTCAATTCGTGATGTAATCGCATTTCCTAAAGGAGTTGAAGGTAAAGATCCATTATCAAAAGCTCCTGTAGAAATTTCAGAAGAAGAAAAGAAAATGTATCACATAATAGTTGATACTGAAAATGAAAAGAATAAATCCAGTGAAGATCAATCGGAGAATCAAAAAATTTAAAATAAGAATTAATAAATGACAAACGTAATTGTAATTGTAATATTATAGTATTTAATAAACTGTATAATCTAGTTGATATAATTTTTATCATTGTTCCTTAGTTTTATTTTTTCCAATGAATAGGAAGAAGTTTTTTATACAAATAATACATTTGTTTTATATAGTATAGATACTTTAACAATTAATAATTCTGGCAATAATGAGCTAAATTTTATAAATTTATAGTTCAACATTTTCATAAATTGCTGATGATCCCGATGAAGCGAGTCCATCATTTGTCTCATGCGAAAATCCTATTTTAACAGGAATCAATTTGAGTTTCATACGTTCACATTCAACTTTTGTTTTTGCTGTAAATTGCTGATATTGCAATGCTGAGAGTGTCAATGTTCTCAAATTTCTTAATGTGCACAACAATTTAACACTTTTATTGACTTCAGCAAAGTTATAGATGGTGATTGATTCCAATTGACTGAGAAAATCAACAATATTTTCACATAATTTATAAGAAACGAAAAAGTATGAACGACTTGTTTCATTTCCAATAACCAGATGCTTTATACCACGATGCTTGTGAAAAAATCCACCGATGTAATCGTCAATGAATGTACCATTGAGTTTTGGGGAATATTCAAATGAGACCAAATTCATAGCATTTAAATTAATTAGAGAATTCACTGAGCAATTAATGATTGATAAATTTTCCACTTTTTCAAGTACTGTTCCATTTTCAAAGCATACATCGCCTTCGCTATCAATGTCACTTTCTTCTGATTTGTACTGAATATTTTTTAGATTGGGAAAAATACGGATCAATTGTTTGAAAAATTCCGCATTTCTATCCTCGGCAGTGACATTGAATTTTAGTTCTTCAACATTTGTATTCTTTACCGAAGCAAGGAAGTCACAATTTTCTATCTTGTACTTTAATTTTTCAAGATTTACTATTCGAAGCATTGGATTTTGTGAAAAAACTAAAGAAAAAGAAATTTTAGCATTTTGGTGAAATAGAAAAGAGAAGCAGTTGATACTTACGAATTCGTATTATATTGTTATACCACATCATTTCATCCAAATTTCGTAATTTTTCGTTCTTGATTTGAAAATCAATTGAAACTAATTCATTCTGAGTCTTGAAAAAATTTTCTGCTATTGTCTTATTCTTAAAGAATACATTGTTCAGCACTAAATGATTAAGTTTAAACTGAATGTTTGCTGATGAATCATTTTGAAACAACCGTGGATATTGAATATTTGAAATTTCTAAAATTTTTAATGCTTTCTGTCCAACGAGAAAAGTCTCAAAGCTCTCTACACCAGGATTTTGCAAATTTCCCAAAAATGGCTCATGAATTTGAAGTTTTTTGAGACTCGTCTGGCACGATGTCAAAAGTTCAAAACAAAAAGCATCACAGTATTTTAATTTCAACTCTTTAAGATGTGTAAAATCCAAAGTTTCTATATCATTAGCATCAGTCCGCTTTTCTATATGTACATGATTCCATTCCATTTTCTCTAGGTTCTTAAACTGCTCTATAATTCCTATAAATTCTCGATGAAGTTCATCACGGATTTCATCCGCATTGTGTAAATGATCTTGTACGTTCTGTATATTTTGCAATAAATTGTTATTGTTCAAATTTGGAATTTGCTGAATAAGATTCAAATCATCTCCTGGATCATCATCATCCTCAATTACTATATTAGGAAGAAATCGACCGAGAGGTTGACCGGCAAGAGGTTGGTTAAACCAATCCTGACGGTTATTAAGGTATTGCATTAAAGCTTCACGTCTTGGCCTATTCATTCTATTCATATCAATAATAGAAACTTCAATTGATCGATGTGGATGCCAGTTAAGTTTCAAAAATCTAATATTTGAGCTAATAGATGCGAAAGCTTTCGATATTCGAGCAATAATATTGTCAACGGATCTTTCTCTAGATCTTGTAATTACAAGATTTCTATATCTTCGCTTTGTATTTCGAATTGTAGCAATAAAATCATTAAAGTTGGTTGGATGATTTAGATATAGTGTTAACTTCTTAGTGATACTTTCACAATTGTTAATTATATCATTAAATTTTTTACAAGTTTCTGATACTTTCAATATGTCTTTCGGATTAGTTAGATGAACAAAAATTTGTTCTATTAATTCAGGAGGCAGATTTCTTATGTCGACCATTGTAACACTATCTAAATCTAAAACGATTAAAAAGAAAAAGTTATTTAGCAAGCAGTGCGTGAGAGAAAATTTTACTAAGTCAAAAATAAAATGCTTCCGGCTCTAAATTTACAATTCCCTTTGCCTACTCATTTAAATAATTGATATAATATAATAATATTCTTTATCTTTATATAGTTAATGATTAATAATATATCATACCCGATTGTAAATGTTTTTAATTGCAAAAATTGTTTATTCCTTTTTACTTCACCAAGACAAGATTTCTAAATTTTTTTAAGTTCAATTTTTTGAACTCGAAAAAAATTCAAATTTTAACGGATTATTTAGTTTCACACGACTCATATTATTTTCATATTTTTCGCAATTTATATTCTATTGCGATCCTGAATTTCTTTCTTTTTGTCTTAAAAATATATTGAAGTGCTAAAATTATCAAATATCAGAAATATCAAAAGAATATTCTTTTAATTTAATTAAATTTAAGAATTCTTTTAATAATTAGTATTGAATGGTGTAACAGCAACGAAATGGTGAGAAGAAAAATCTTTTATGTGCTTAAATAAGTTTCTTATTACTAAATTGTTAATAAAATTCTTAGGAGGAGCAATATAATAAAGAAGAACTTAAAAACTTAGAGAAATTAATTCGAGCGAAAATTGAAAAGTCAGCATCAGAATTTGAGTTAAACTTTCAATCACAAGCTTATTTTGAAAAGAGAAAAAATACAATATATAAAATATACATGATGAAGGCAAAAGCTGGTATCAAAAAGACTGAAATAAACATTTTGCGGGAAGAAGCAAGAAAAAAGTTGGATGCTTATAAAGTAAGTCAAATTTTGTTATTTTTATTGATCTTTAAAGTATCATTATTTAAATATAATTTACAGTTCAATCAGTCAGAATTGACTGAATTTCAAGAAAATCAGGCTGTTGGAATCAAAGATTTTATACGCTATTTGGATTTCATTGAAAAACCTTTAGAGAAAACTTTGACACAATATTCTGGAAAAGTTTCAAAAAGCTTAAAATCTCGTATAGCAACAACTGTTTCTACAATGAAAGATCTCGTTCATTGCATAAAGGAAGTGTATCCAATGAAAATTAAAGCAATAAAAGAAGAGGCATCAAAAGAGATCAAAAACGATGAGAACGAAATTAAAATGCTGGAGCAAAAATTTCAAGATTTAGAAGCTCTTGAAGAGAAATTACAAAACGAAATCAATTCAATAGAAGCTGCAACTGAAAATGACGTAGGTAAAACTGAGGAGGTACAGAAAGCAATAATAGAAATGACTGAAAAGAATCAAAAATGTCAAGAGCTTCAGACTGAAATTGAAAAATTGAAAACCGAATACGAAAAATGCAAGCAAACAACGAAGGAATATCAATTAAAACGAGAAGATCAATTAAAAATCAACATGCTGTTGACTGAAAAAGTCTCTGGTCTCGAAAATAATTTTGAGCAAATGTGTCGAGAAGATGAAGCTATGAAAAAGACAATTACAAGCTTAGAAAAGAAGGTAAATAATTACATTATCTTCTTATGTAAAACTTAATTATTTGGTGTTTTAGGTGAAATTTCTAAAAAGCAAGGCTGGGAACAAAACAAAATTGAAAGATATTGAAGCTGATTCTAATTATAAAGATGCAATCAACAGTACAATGTATCAAGAATATAAGGAGAACATAACTAGATTACATGCTGAAGGTGAACAAATTCTAAATGATACAAAGAACATTCAAGAAAAATATGCAGAAGAAGTTAATTCTTTAGAAAATTTGAAAGAATTATTGGGGAATCTTAAATCAATTCTTTCACAAAATGAAATTGATTTACAACAAGCAAAGAATGACGAAGAGCAGAAGTTAAGTATGTTTGAAGAACTCAAAAAAGAGATTGAAAGCATCGAAATTCAAAATAAGGAGAAAATTGAATCTTTGAAGAAAACATTGGAAATTAAAACTTCAACTCAAACGAATATTGAAAATGACATTCAGAAATTGATAGAATTAAAAAATTCCATCGAGGAAGCTGAAAAACAAAAGAATACACAAGAATTAGAGTTTAAACGAAAAACTGCACGTCACTCGATTGATAGTCGAAAAGAAAATTCTTCATCGCAAGAAGGTAATTTCGCAATATCAACTGAAGATTCTGCTCGCCCAGGGACTCCACGCCCAGAATTTGATTTCAATTTTAAAATTAATCGTCCAGCATATATGTTGAACTTGCCAAAATTTGATTTTCCCAACATTGAGCTAAAAGGTGAAGACGAAAACGATGCTGTAGAATCAGAATCGGTAAGGAAAATTTTGACTTCATTCGGGCAGTGATAACGTTTTATTTAAATTACAGATCTATGGCAGTGAAATATTTCAAACAAATCATTCAACTTTTGAAGATGATGAAGAAATGTAAGTAAATAAATACAAACTCTTTAAAATAAACAATCAAAGAAGCTTTAAATGATAATTTTTATTATGAACTATCAAATAACTTGTAAAAATTCTTATTTTTTGTAATTAATAAATTTCTTCTAAGATAATTTATGTTGTTTAAATTTGACTTCAGCTTCGACACATGATTTTCCAGTATCATGATTTATTGAAATCTGCACATGTATTTGTTCACCATTAACTAAACCAAAAACCTTCCTAGCTGATTGCGATAATTTCAATAATTTTCGTTGATGATCAATGATATGTTTCTAATAAATGATAAAACAATAATTTAGAAACGCAAAAAAGCTTGAATTAAAAACCTCTTTTCCTCCATCACAATTTATTCCGGCAGCAGCCATTCCAATTTTAGTAGCATCTGTTAGTTTCTTATTTTTATCACAAAATTCTTTTGATATATTCATTAGAACTAAAAAGCTATTGCGAACAATTGCGTTTGCCTTTTTTAAAAAAACGATTAAAATTTTAAATGTTTTATAGTAGAATTAATGACTTACGAAAGCATGATTATAAGTCTTAACTTCCGCACATGTATTTGAAATAATTTCACAATTTTCATTGATTTCAATTGAAGAATTTTCACATAGTTTTATTACTTGATTTTTTCCATCAATGTTACAATTACGAATAGGGGAAATATTGATATCATAGTTATCCTAAATAATAAAATTTATAAAAAAATTGTAATCATCTTTTGATGAATTTCGTACACATCCAAAAACGGTCCATGATAGTGCAAAAATTGAAAGAATTATCAAAAACTGATTCCACATTCTCACACAACTGCCGAACCAATGTTTAAAACTGATTACACTAAAAATTAAACTGATAAATACAATATTTTTTAACGTCCGGCGCTCTTCCATTCATTTAATTTCTATAATTATAGAAAATTACTGGAAACAAAAGCTTAAGTCAGAAGTGATGGTTGATTACAGATAAATAGAGAGAATTCATAAAAAATGACATAATCATGAACCCATTACGTCCAATTTGCATGCACTTTTGACCACCTAATAATCTCCGGCAGTGGCAGCAGCATAATTGAATTTATTTTGACCTCACAAAATTTTTCATAAATTCCATGCGAGTAAGTAAGCAGTGACAAGGTCGATCCATATTAAAAAGAAACAATCATATCACTTTGCAGAAAAAAAAGAAAGAAACACGAAATATAAGTTAGTAAGTGTTTACACATAACCTAGCGTACGTAAAGGAATGAACGTATGCGATGAAGGAATTCAACTAAAAAGCATTGCCTGACCTTCGCAAAGAAATTCACATGAGAGCGAAAGTGATTTAATTTTTTTTTCTTTTCTCATTCTTCTTTTCATACTTTTAATGAAGTGGAATTTTTTTTTATTATGCAGAATCATTTAAAGTGGAGCACGGTGTAACACGATAATATGATCGCGATAAATTAATTATTTCAGCGAACACAATCAACAGTCAGCATGAAAATAGAAAGGAATAATGACATATTTGATGGGGTTGTTTGAATGGATTGATTACTGCGAAGAAAATGATAATGTTATATCATATATTAATTTTCGTAATCATTATGTGTTGAGATATGAGACAATTATTTTGCAGCGACAGGTATAAAGAATAATTTTATAATAAAATGAATTTATTATTAAAGATTATTAAAAATTTTCATTTCATTCATATATGGATGATTAGTAAAGTCAACTCCTTTAAAATTATCTTGTTAAAAAAAATAAGCAAATTCAATCAAATAGTATTTGACAAATACTATAAATCTACTTCTTATTGCTTACAATTGAAACTTAAAAGCTTTATCAAAAAGATATAATTTAAAAAATCGTCAATTAAAAAGAAGAAACCTGCTTCAGAATTTTCTTTTGAATTGTTAAGCAGATAGTGATAAATTTCTTCTTGACATGAGCAATAAATCAATCATCAGTCATCATTGGAAATAAAAATAAATAGAAAAAAGTCTGCAAATACTGGTGCACATTTTAAAAATATAACAATGTTAAATATCAATTTTTATAGCTTGTATTTGTAAATCAATTTTCATTTTATTGAATTCATTATTTTCGTACTTCACTGATGACAATAATTAAATTTGATGAAATTAAGAAAAATAAATTTCGGTATTATCAGATGTTCTCGTAAAATGATGATTGTCATATTGATAAACTCTGAACTTCTCATCCTTTAATTTATCAAAAATTGCTTCGGATGATGGACTTCGACTTATCTTCAATTCCTGTAGTATTGGACAATTGTTTTTGAGGTCTTTTATGAACTTATCCGTGAATTTCAAATTTGGTGTTGAGATTTCAAAACTTTTTAGTTGATGTAAATTGCATTTTATCTTATGTTTTTTTGTACGCAAACTAAATTCCGAAATGATAAGTTTCTGTAGATTTGGAATATTTAAGTACGTATGTTTACTTGGTTTTCTCCATTTCACTGCCAGGCCAATTTTGAGTTCATTCAAAGATTCACTGTTTATTGATAGTTCATCAGTCCAAGCAATTTCAAGAACGAGACATTTGAGATTTGTTAGGCAGCTTAAGATCTGTTGCAATTGTGCGTTAGTACCAAAGAAATTCTTGATATGCAAAGTTTGAACGTTTGTGTAAATTCGTAAAACTGATAGAATTATTTCAAACGATGTATCAAATGGGAAATGTTCAAAAATCAGCTTCTTCAAATATACATTTTCAGGAATACAATTCAATATTTCCGATGATTGATTGCCATAAGACAATGAATAATGAAACAATTTCAACGATTCCAATTTCATTTTGCGAAAGATGATGTCGAGCAGTGATGGAGAAAAATCATAATAAGAATCCAAATATCGAAGCGTTTCAGCATGAAACGAAATGATTCTTTCCAGTAATAATTCACTGTCATAAGTATGTTCAGGAGAATAAAGCTTTTGAAGTTTAAATTTCCAATTTTCATTATAATTTGCTATTACGTGCAATTCAGAATAACCAATAATAGTCAAAACTTCGATGAATTTTTGTCGTTGCAAAAATTCTAACAAACATGGTGATTCACTTTTAGATTGATTTCTCGAAAAATCACATTCTTTTATCGATGTTTCTCCTATATACTCCAAATATTCAAATTCACTTCGATGAAATTTGAACTTCTTAAGAGACATCATATTAACTGGTGTGAATTTTTTCAATCTATATATCAAACATGAACTAGTGATTTCCAAATTTTCGAGAAAATTTAATCCACTTATGATTCGTACAAATTCAGATGCACGTAATTTAACTCCATTTAAAGTCAATTCTCGAAAACTGTTCTGATTATAGTAAATTTTTGAAATATCTTGCTTAAAATAGTTTGGTCCATAGGAATATCTTGGTCTCTTGTTCGGCCATGAATATGGATCTGTTTTATCGAAAGTGATTAAAAGTTTTTGATAATTGCGTTTGACAGAATTTTTTTGAATTTGCTCATTATATGAATTATCAGTCACAACTAATTGTAAATCCTTTAAAACTTTTGATGACTGGCCAATGATACTGTTCCATCTATAGATAAATGAATTTTAAATATTTTTAGCGCGTTAAAAAATGAAAACTTACTTCTTGCAAACAGTTGTAGCTTGAATAAGTGAATTAAAATCAAGATATTCGAAGATATTGATTAATATATAATCATTTAACTTCTCCATAATGTAAAGCAGTTATTAAAACTTTTATTTCTATTTAATTACTTGTTTTAACACAAAATAGAAATAAAAATTGATAGCAAACAAAAATCACAAAAAAGAAATTCAAAAATGTAGAAAATATTTCCTGCTTTTAGACCGCATTTTTGGATATAAATATTTTTAGCGCATTTTACCTAATTTATAAAACAAAATTTGTTGTTTGTTCTTTTGTTTTTATCTTCTTTGAATGCTTTCATTGATATTATTAAGAAGATTAAAAGCAATCTAAGATTTAACAAAATCGTTGATTTCTTTTCAAAAAATTAAATTATTTGAAGTGAAGTTGCTGAAAAAAGAATCATCAACGAAATGATTTCATGTTACAGTCTCAAAAGTTACATCAGACATTTGACACGAACATTAAGTGTTTATTTGTTTTCCTGTGATCTTTGTCCAAAAGAGTTTTCTTCACCTCATTTACTAATTGTGACAGTATTGTTGATGTATGGGCTTTTTTGGCGGAAAGAGAGTATCAAATAAATATGAGTGCAAAAATTGGTACTCGCCTGTTCAACCAACTTCCGAAAGAAATAATAAGTCAAAATGATTTTGATTGCTTTAAGAAACAAGTCAAGAAATTTTTGCTAACGAAAATTAGAATCATATTGGATGAGAACAAGAAAAATAGCTTAAATTAACTCTTAACTTGTATCTTGCGGTTGTAGTTTAAATAATTGGAAAACTAGTTTTTTTTTTGTTTTTGTGATTTAAATTTGCAAATGAACGTTAGGATTGTAAATTAAATAAATTTAAATTATTTAATTTATAAATATAATACTGTCATTATAGTTAAACTGATATAAGGACTGATTAAATGGAGATTCACGAGTACGTGAAAACTTTTACTATACATTATAGTCA
>JACWBX010001492.1:0-13611 GCA_014622435.1 Polypedilum pembai
AGATGCGAAAAAACGCGTCGACGAAAAAATCTTAGTAACCGAAGAAAAAATTTTTTGTTTACAATTTTCAATTTGGAAATTTTAATTCGTAATTTCCCAAGTTTACCAATCAGTGACAGCTTTCTAATAAAGTGTCGCCGCACTAACTTTTTAGCACAAATCAACTGCAAAAAACCGCGAGTCTTTAGCTATTATGGTTTTCGAGATCTCAGTGTGACACCGGGAACCAGTCAGCCAGTCAGCAAGCCAAAGTGAACTTATAAGCTGCATTTTCTATACAAAAATGCGCTAAAAATACATTGTATTAAGTTGACTAAAAGTGCGAATCATTTAAAAATCAATCGATTCAATATAAAATTTTTTTAGCCAAGTTTTAAAATGTATGAAATTTTCTATTATTTCTTTATTAAATTGTAACTTTACCTGAATCATGATGAATTGAATAGAGCGGTATATTTATGCACATTCCTTTTTCAACTTTAAAGCTTTTACCATTACAATTAAATGAAATTTCTTCAGTACATTCTCGATTTAGAATTTTTATGACTGGATGCAGTCGCAAAGTTTCATTGAAAACTTGATCGAGATATTTATGCTCAAGCATTTTCTCATAAATAATTTTTCCATTTTCATCAATAAGTTCTTCATTGATTTGTTTACGAAGTTTCTCTTGTACTTTTTTGTTATTTGCAAGCTACAAAAAGAAATTATGATTTTTTCTTGAGTAAAGAACGACTTTTACAAATTACCTCATAAAGCATGTAAGCAATCGCTAAAGAGCTTGTTTCAAAGCCATCAGTAAAGAAAGTTACTCCATGTGCAGTCATATCAATGTCTGACAAATTCTTTTTATTCTTTAGATCAATCAAATATGACAAAATATCATCACGTTTGATGTTACTCTTTTCTCGCAATGCTACTGCTTGTTCCATAATATTAATGAAAAATTCATTAACTTCCTTCTTTATGATGCCAACATTTTTGAATTTTCTAATCCATGGAAACATTGTTAACAAGAGCATTTTAAATTGAACATCAGGTGTTGTAAAATCCATATATTTCCTTCCCATTTCTCTTATTTCAGATTTTTCTTTAGTGAATGATTGTGCTTTAGCATTAAAAATGCAACTTGCAACGACATCACATGTAAATTTTGCTGAAATTTCACGAATGTCAAAAGGTTCATGTTTTACAATTTCTTTTTCAATATAATTTTTGAATGATTTTAAAGCATCTTCAACTAGTGGAAAAAGTGAACGTAACTAAAAGAAAAACTTTTAAAATTAAAATATTTAAATTTTATTTTACAAAAATTCTCACTCGATTATTTGAAAATGCAGGTGAAATTTCAGCACGTTTATCTTTCCACTCTTGCTCTTTCAATACAGCTAAATTTCTTCCAAAAATTGGATCTGCTTCTTTGTCAAACTGATAGTTCATAAAAATTAAAAAGTTCAAATAATTTAAATTTTATTAAGATCAAATTTTTTCACCATTTTAGTAAATTCACTGTGATGAAAATGACTGAAATTCTTTACTAAAACATCTTTTATTATTTCAGGTGAAATGATGAGGAGTTTTGGTGTACCGGCATCAAAATATCCAACAAATGGTAATTTTTTACGATATTCTCTGAAATTCCATTAGATTTGACTTTTTTGAATTTAATAAAGAAATAAAACTCACTGATAAATCTCATCAAGGTCATAATAAAAATTTCTTTTTTGTGTGTATGTTAATGGAACGTTACCAAATGGGAATTTTGGTTTAGGACCAAGTAATCCACGTTGTTCAAAGTAATCATATTTTGAAGTGAACCAGCAATAAAATAAATAAAGAATTGTAAAAAATAAAATCAAAAATATCCACATACTGCTTATTCTTCAAAAAGTAAATAACTAGTGACTGAATTGAAAATGTTGAGAAGATGAAAAAATTTTGATACACATTCTTAAATTTTTTTCAATTAATTCAAATATTCCGATGATTCTAAAAATATTTTCAAATGAATGCTTGATATTTATGATCGCAGACTTTTGAGTGTTTCAATTTTGATATAGTGAGAATGAGCATTTTCTCTTTTAATTCCATAGCCAGTATTTGATTTGATATCATTATATTTATAAAATATTTAAAACACTAAATTCTAATTGAAACACTCAAACACTTCGTGCTGAAAATTGAAGCACTCTAACACTAGTGCTGAGCACTGAAATACTCATGTTTTGAGGATCAAAATAAACTTTAAAATAAAAATTAAATATTAATTAGTAATAGTTGTTAGCAATTGGTAGCTTCAGACATCAGTCGACTATATGAATTGATAAATTTTTTAGACAACACATTCCGAAACTATGCAATGCTTTCATATTTTTAGTGTGAGATCATTCGGGAATTTCTAATTCATTCCTAATTTACATGATGTTCAATAAAAAATATTTTAGAAGCAAGTTTCAGGTATTTCTCGGTAAAAATATATTATGATGAAAGAAATTAACACAGTCAAAAACAGGTGAAGACATATTCATTAATTTTAATCTCTCTTTTATTTCAATTGTTCATAATCGCTAATAATTCACAGTTGTGTCAATTTTTAATTCATTATGCCATCATTTACAATTGTGTGTCTTTGTATTGCAGCAGCTTAGAAAAAATAAATTGAAAATTAAAATGTTTTTTATTAATGACCCTTCAAGCTCAAACCTGTGGTAAATTAGGCAGATTGTTTTTTACTTTAATTAGTATGATTTGCCTGCATCCATGATAATCGAATATCAACAATAAGAAGAATTGTTAAAATTATAATAATACCAACTACAATGAGATACGCAATTATGTCATATTTAATATTTTTTCTAACATCGATGAAGGCATTTTAACAAAAACTAAGAAAGTGAAATTTTATTTACCAAAAAAAGAGTTTTCAAAATATATTTTTGAGCATTCAAAGAGAGTGAGAAAACCAGTTTTATAATACAAAAAGTTTCATTTATTTACCATGACGATATTTTTTTCTCATTTTCATTTCTAAACTATCGGATGATGGTAATATCATTGGTGAAAGATTTAATTTTTCCATTTTTTGAATCCATGGTGATTTGAGTGCTTCTGTTGCTGTAATACGTAGCTTTGGATCTAATTTGAGCATTTGATCAATTAAATCTACAATTAATGGTGGAATATAAGTTGAAAGAGTTGATTTAAGAATTCTTGGTGATGATTTTGGTTTAAGTACAGTTTTTGATATGTTTGTAACTACCCAATGATTAACATCAGGTGAACCACATAGCTGGAAAATTGCATTTGCTACATTTATTTCTGTATGAAAAGGAAATAATGGTGTTCCTTTAAAAAGTTCACAAATGATGCAACCAAGTGACCATATATCACAAGAAAAATCATAAATAGTTTGTCCCATTAACAACTCAATCGGTCGATAATAAAGAGAAATAACTTTATTTGTAAATGGCCTATCAGGTTTCCAGCAACGAGCCAATCCAAAATCAGCTATTTTCACTTCTCCTTTGTTGTTGATTAATATATTCGCCGGCTTCATATCACGATGCATAATATTTTGACTATGTGAAAATTGAAGACCATTCAATAGCTGACGAGTAATTTGATAAATGTTGTTCTCATTAAATTTCATTTCGGGATTTTGTAGTAGACCGCAGAGATCATTGTTCATATATTCAAATACGAGATATGCTAAATTTTTATCTGTTTCATATACAATATCGAGAAGTTGAATAATGTTTTTGTGATTCAAATTTCTCAGAATTATTATTTCACGTACACATGTTATTGGAAATCCTTCAGTTTCAAGATCCATACGAACAAGCTTTAATGCAACATATTTTGACGTTGATAAATCAAATGATTTGTAAACTTTGCCATAAGCTCCTTCACCAATTACCTCTATCATTTTATAATTTGATAATGGATTTACTTGTAAATCATGTTTAGGTGTAACCGTTTTATTTCTGACTGTAGGTCTTCGTCGAATTTCAGAAGATTTTGTTGCTACATTCGATTCTTTTACAACCTTTGGAACTTTTATTTCTTTTGGAAAACTTTGACTGATGCTCGGTTTAGTTGGTGGAAGCGGTGGATAACAATCTGGTAATGCTGAAGTATTATATTTTGGAATTTTTGTTTCTTTTGAAGGATTTTCTTTTGGAAAACTTTGATTGATGCTCGGCTTATCGGGTGGAAGTGGCGGATAACAATCTGATAATACTGAAGTGTAAAAATTTGGAATTTCCGTTTCTTTTGAAGGATTTTCTTTGCTTTGACTGATGCTCGGTTTAATTGGTGGAAGCGGCGGATAAATATCTGATAATACTGAAGTATTATATGCTGGAACTTTTGGTTCTTTTGAAGGATTTTCTTTCGGAAAACTATGAATAGTGCTTGATTTAGTTGGTGGAAGCGGTGGATAACAATCTGATAATACTGAAGTATTAAATTTTGCAATTTTTGTTTCTTTTGAAGGATTTTCTTTGAATTGACTGATGCTCGGTTTAGTTGATGGAAGCGGCGGATAAATATCTGATAATACTGAAGTATTATATGCTGGAACTTTTGGTTCTTTTGAAGGATTTTCTTTCGGAAAAATTTGATTGATGCTCGGCTTATCGGGTGGAAGTGGCGGATAACAATCTAATGGTACTGAAGTATTATATTTTGGAACTTTTATTTCTTTTGGAAAACTTTGACTGATGCTCGGTTTAGTTGGTGGAAGCGGTGGATAACAATCTGATAATGCTGAAGTATTAAATTTTGGAATTTTTGTTTCTTTTGGATGATTTTCTTTCGGAAAGCTTTGGCTGGTGCACGGTTTGTCTGAAGGAAGTGGCGGATAACAATCTGATAATGCTGAAGTATTATATTTTGGTATTTTTATTACTTTCGAAGCATTTTCATTCGAAAAATTCTCATTGATGCTTGGTTTAGTTGGTGGAAGTGGCGGATAACAATCTAATGGTACTGAAGTATTATATTTTGGAATTTTTGTTTCTTTTGGAAAACTTTGACTGATGCTCGGTTTAGTTGGTGGAAGCGGTGGAGAACAATCTGATAATGCTGAAGTATTATATTTTGGTATTTTTATTACTTTCGAAGCATTTTCATTCGAAAAATTCTGATTGATGCTTGGTTTAGTTGGTGGAAGTGGCGGATAACAATCTAATAGTACTGAAGTATTATATTTTGGAATTTTTGTTTCTCTTTGAAAACTTTGATTGATACACGGTTTGTCTGGTGGAAGTGGTGGATAAATATTTGATAACACTGAAATATTAAGATCTTATTGAAATTCTTATCTGTCGTAATCAGAGTTGTTATAGTTGAAAAAGGTTCGACTACGAGAATAGTTGGACTTTTAGCCAAACTTTAAAATTCTCTTTATTTATGGTTAAAATGTTTGAAAATCTATTCGAATAAATTTATTTAATCTAAATAAGTCTTCATACCTTTAAAATCATGGAGATATTGCTTATTTTGTTATTAAATGCTTAAAATTTGTTTACAAAAAATTTTCTTTTGTTTACATTTGTCAACAAATTTGACTCAATTTCAAGCAAATTTTCTTCAAGGTTGTTGAACTTAATTCATATTAAGAATTATCATGATACTTGTTCTTTTTTTCCTGAAAATTTTAAAAGAATTCTAAAATCATTAATTATCTGACTATTGACTATAACAACTCTGATCATAATTTTAAAAATAATTACAATTATTAGAAGAATTTATGAGATCTTGTGATTGGTAAGCTAAATCATGATGTGCATATGATGTGACTTCTCTTTTTCTTTTCCTTGAATATACACATTTTTCAGATTGATAACATCCAGGATAAACATCTGTTATTATGATAGATTTTTAAGAAAATTTTAATTGAGTATAATTTATGAAAACTTACTATTATTATAATCTGCTCTTGGTCGATATGAACTTCTATCTCTGCCATAATACCTTTCTCTTCTTTTATCAACTTGTTGATTGTATGATCTATATTCCATTGTTTTCACAATAAATTAAAAATTTATTTGCTACAATTTAAACATGCTTTTTCATCATTTTAAAAATTTTTTCCCTAAATTAAAATTTAAAATTATCTTGCAAAATCTTTTATAAAAATGCATATTGTTTCATATTTAATCTTTTCTTTCAATCGAAATCATTCAAAAAAGTTAAGAAAAGTTTGAAAATCACTGTAAAAGTTTGTTGTATATAACGACTTGTTGAAATTTGAATTGAAATATTTTTGCGGGAAAATTCAAAACAATTAGTTATTGAAAGTTTTTATCAAGTTTTTGATACAAAAATTCAGTGAATTAAATTAATAAAATATTTGTTTTATCATTATACTTGTCTATTAAATTGAATCACTAATCAATTTATAAAAAGTTTATTATCAAGTGAATTCAAGTAATTGGATGTTTTAGCCGAGAGAAGACGGTGTTCTGCCACGAAAAATCTAGAGTTAAAAAATTTAGTTTTTGTGTTTTTTCCATTAAATAAAGTGCTAAATTCACATTTTCCATAATGGATAAGTTCATAAGCATGTGGAAAGTGCGCGAAATAGCCGATAAAGTGTAAGTATAAAAGTGAAATTGTGAGAAATATGAAAAACCAAAAAAATCAAGTTCAAAAGACATTGTAAATTCAAAACAACGCTTTCTACTCACTGTCGTTCTTCATGTAAATTCCGATGGATATGCAGTCAAAAGTTGCGCAATTTAGCATTCATAATTTCCTGCTCATTCATTTATTCCTATTTTCAACAAACAAATAAACAATGTCCTATTTTCAGAACAAATGTTGTTATGAATTATACAGAAATAGAGGGCAAAGTACGTGAAGCAACTAATGATGATCCATGGGGACCAACTGGCCCCTTAATGCAAGAATTAGCTCATGCAACCTTCACTTATGAGCACTTTCCGGAAGTCATGTCAATGCTTTGGCGACGCATGCTTCAAGACAATAAAACAAATTGGAGACGAACTTACAAGGTATTTGCAATAAATTCTTTATCTTTATTAATTTAATCTGAATGCGTGTATATACACATTCACATTTGTAATAACAACATTGTTTCTTGATTAATTTGATAATGTTTTTTTTTTCTCATGCACTGTGCATATAGGCTACACTTTTGTTGAGTTATTTAGTGAAGAATGGTAGTGAAAGAGTTGTGACGTCTGCTCGTGAGCACATCTATGATCTTCGTTCATTAGAAAATTATACTTTTGTTGATGAAAATGGAAAGGATCAGGGAATAAATGTAAGACACAAAGTGCGT
Organism: Polypedilum pembai; assembly: GCA_014622435.1. Lineage (NCBI taxonomy): Eukaryota > Metazoa > Arthropoda > Insecta > Diptera > Chironomidae > Polypedilum > Polypedilum pembai. Next base: position 7,310 of record JACWBX010001492.1, read on the forward strand.
GATTTAATAGAATTTATTCAAGACGATGATCGATTGCGTGAGGAGCGTAAAAAGGCAAAGAAAAATAAGGACAAATATATTGGAATGAGTAGCGATGCAATGGGTGGTGGTATGAGGTCATTTGATGATTTTCGATATCGAGAATCCTTCAATACATCACGTAATCATGAGGAAAAAGGATGTAAGAAGTGTCATACTGTGATTGATTTTTATTTAATTTCTTCTAATTTCATTTTGCATAGACTCTGACCAAACAGAATATGATTATCAATATGAATGTGAACGTGAAGATTCCGACACGGAATCGGGCGGTGGTGGAAATAGAAATGCCAAGTAAGTAGACACAAAAAATTTCATTTTTTATTTAATAATAATTTGTGTTGTTGGTGTTTAGACGATATCGTGACAAAGCCAATAGTCCTTCAAATACGTCAAATACACAAGATAATGTTGTTACATCAGCGCCAACTTTTAAAAATGACGACAAAAAGCCAATTAGTGTAAAAGCGCCTGTAACTAAGTCAACAAATTCAACCTCAGCTGCTTCAGCTTCAAGAACTGCAAAAAGGATCGATATGGGTGCAGCAACAAATTATGGAAAAGATTTGGGAATTAATTCGCCTACACATCGCAATACACATAGTGAAGATCTTTTTGGTTCAGACAATTCATCGACTGTGACGAAAAGTAAAAATCTTGATGATATTTTTGAGGATTCAGTTGACGACTTTAATCCACGAGCTGATGAACCTCAAACAGCAGATTTTGGTGATTTTGAATCTGCATTTGGTGGATCAAATTCGACATCACAAAAGATTACAAACGCACCTATTAGCACTACTATCAAAACTACGCCAATTGTAAGCAATGATTTTGCTGACTTTTCATCAGCTTTCGACAGTAATTCAACATCACAGCCAACTGTTTCTCCTGCTGTTGCTGCTTCTGGTCTTGACAGTGTAGATAATTTTCTGTTTTGTTCTCCAACAACAACAAATAATAAACAGAATACAGCTAATGTCAATAACAATTTATTAAGTGCAGATTTATTTGGAAATAGTGTCATTACTAATGCTTTTACTACGAGTCAATCTGCCAATAAAGATCTACTTAGTGATTTTGGTGATTTGTCGTTAAATCAAACAACTCCTCAAGGTGAGTTTATCATAATATTTTAAATTTGTAAATTAAGATGAGAAGTATTTGCATGATTTAATTAGAAAACATGTTCGCAATTTTATTAAAACGTCCGACGAGGAATTTTGTCTCTGCTTTAATTTCAGTCACGTCTACAATTGAAAATCAAATAAATGCCATATACAAAGATCTTATAGAAACACTACAACACAGAATTGATTCGTCAGAACGATTTGAAGTTGTGCTGAGAAAATTAAATTCAATTGCTGAATTTCTTCCCACCGCACCGAAAAATTTAATGGATGTGATGAATTGTGATAAAATTGAATTGTCTGCTGAGAAATATGCAACTTTAATCGAGGAATTAATTCGAAGCTTTGGAGATCAATCGAATGAAATTCCCATAGAAGTTTATCGAATTGTGAATATCACGGAAAATGCTGATTTTATCATTGAGACGCTTAATGTATTATGTGATGCTAAACAAATTGATAATTACACTCAATTCATTGCAAATTTATTGGAAAATTTGTTACGAGATGAAAGTTACTTGATGTTTGCTTTCATTAAATTATCTCATAGTGATATAAAAGATGACAAATGGATAGATATAGAGCAGTATATTCAACAACTCATAAGTATACCCGATAAAATAGCAAATCGAATGAAATCATCTTTTCCATCAACATTTGAACCGAATGTTTACACAGCTATTTTAATGATGACCGCATTAAAATCAATTCATGTCATGACACACATAAACAAAGTTGAACAATCAAAAATTTACGATTTCAAGTTCATATCCAAAGTGATAAGTAGAGTAATGACCAATTTTAAAGCGTCAACGCAAGCAATTAACTGTACAATAAACATTCTGTCAACACAAGCAACACAAACTTTTTATCAGAATAGCATACGAGAAGTCGTTAAATATTTACAACGAGGCGCAAGTGAAATATTAATACAACACACATTTTCAAAAGAGAAACGAAAGCAAGTGATATTGAAATTATTCGGCGAAATATGGAAGTTTTTACCCGAATGTCATTATTTGATAACGAAGAAAATTCCTTTACTCACTTACTCTAATGAAGATTTAATTATTGAAAATACTGTCTTTTTTTATGCAGTTGAAGACATTAAGTTAATGGAGAATATGTTTATGGATATGTTGACTATTTGGGGCACAAAATCTCATGTATTTGACACATCATTTGAACAACATTTTTATGTTACAAAATTCATTGTCTTAATGGCTAGCTATTTGCCATGCATTAAAGATTTAGCAGATATGATAAGACAGCGAACATTTATTGGTGCTCAAGTTCATATTGGTTCAACAGATGTCAAATTGCGAGCATTAGGAATGATTACTTCTGAGATTATTTTGGGCATGCTTCATGAGGAAAAAGAAGAAGGCGGCAAACTGAAATTTGATTACTCTGATTTTGATGAGAGTATCATAAACAATGTTGTTAATGTCATTAAAAATTATCCAATGAGAAAAGTTTTATGGGAGCATCTAGAGCCATTTGAAGTAAATGATGTAGAAATTGAAAAGTATATGAACGAGTTAATTGATATTTCTGAGAATAAACAAAGTGAAACAAGTGTGAAAAGAGAAAACACATTAAATCAACAAATAAAAATTAATAGTTCAGATAATGACGATATTAAGCTAGAAAATACTAAGACACCAGTTGTGAAAGAACTTGATTCAGATGATGAAGATGATTTACAAGCTTATGAAGATAATGAAGTTGTTTATGATGTAAATCAACCAAGATATGTACTCGACATTATTTCTGCACTTTCAAGTCAAAATGATTTAGAAAAAAATCCTGAAGTATTTCAAGCGATTATGAATTCATCACAGGATATAATAAAGCAACAATTACCAAAAAGTCATTCAGATCTAGCAATAGACTTGTTAAGAATTTTCATTTCACTACAAGAAACTTGTTTTTGTGAAAACTTTGAGCGACTTCGTATGAATATACTTATTGAGACGTGCTGTACATATCCAAAAGAATGTGCTCAGTATATTTGTCAAGAATTCAATACAGAAATGACAAAATATTCAATGCAAAAAAGAATGCTCATGTTGGATGTTTTAAGTGAATCAGCAAAAAATCTCTCTAAATTAGATATTCCAAATAAGGACAAAGAAAATGAAACGCCAATGATTCCACAGAAATATCAAGGTCTCAATAAACTCACAATTAAATTACAAGAAGAATTGAATAACCGAAATAAAAGAGATGCACAAAAAATCATTCAACAAAGGCTGTTAAAGAAAACAAGAATAATATCAACGAGAACAAAATCAATAGATGAAATATCTGGTATAAATCAATTTGCAAATTATGCTGGATGGTTCTTTTTTCCATTAATGGAAGGATTTGGCAGAAAACAAATTGTTTTTTCGAGTAAAACTATTTTAAAGCATGACATGGATAATATTTTGCTGATTAAATTTTTAAATACAATTTCAATTATTATGTTATGTGCTGAAAATTCAACAATTGCACCACGAATGGCAAAAGAAATTGTCAATTTGAGTGTGTTTTTAAGATATCATAATGAAGCGAAAATAAGACTTGCTGTGCTTCACATGTTTGCAACAATTATTCTTGCTGTTCCAAAAAAGATTTTGATGAATGAATTCAACAATGAATTGAATGAATTTATGAATCATTTGAATATGATTGTAAAGAGTACTGTTGTGAATTATGAACCAGATAAAGATTGTCGAGAATTTGCAAAAGAATTATTTGCAATGTGCTGTAATGCTCTGTATAATGATGAACAACAACAATAAGAAATAGGAGATGAATGTGAATAAATAATTAAGATGCAAATTAACTTCTCATCTTTTGTTTTAATTAAGATATTAAATTACTCACTCGAGAGTCAAAAGCAATTAGCTCATTTTCTTCTTTTCTTATCACTTTCTTTTTAGTAGGAAATATTCTTCAACCATCATCATCTCTTTCATTTAGTAATTCTTCAAACAATAACGGAACATCAACAATGAATGTGACGTCAAGCAAAAAACCTGTAGCTGTTGGCTCAACTTGGAGTAACGTAAATATTGACTTAGATAATTTAATGGGAAAAAATAATACAAAGGGACCTGCACCGTCAATGAATCAACTTAAAAGCGCCAACACGAGTCCTGTCAAGTCGCCAACGACGCCAGCAAGCAACATAATGTCACCAACTAACTTTGCATTCAATCAATCTAACAATAACAATAATTTCAATCAATTCAATGCATTTCAATGATATTTGGTGAATTCCATTTAAACTAACTGTAAAAATTTATCATGAAAACAATGCGCAAGAGAAAAATTTGGAAAATATAGACTAAAATATGAGAAAAAGGAAGAAAACCATTATATCATTAATCATTAAAGTTTTTTGCGATATTAAATTGATTTTTATTCTACTTTTGTGCTCATATTTATCAGTATTTACACTTTTGATATATTTGCAAATTTATTGCATTCCTTATATATTTTAGTTCGAATTTTAATAATGCGCAATGAATAATTTTCGTGGTTGATTTAATATAGATGCAATTATGGTGCAAGCAAAAAAAAAGTTGTATTTTCGAAATAAGCAATTGCACACAAACACGTTTTTATTATTTTTTTATTAAAAATTTGTTTAACAAATCATTTATGAAAACGTTAATTAATTTATGCGTTATTCTTAGAGTTTGACACTTGTATGTTTACTTGACTAATATGTGCAAGTTGCATTCAAGTTGACTTACTAAAAATTGTCTCAAATTCATTGAGATTCTATTTAATTCGAATAATTCTTTGGTAAACTTAAGTATCATTGAATGTTATATAAATTTTGAAAAAAATTTGACCTTAATTAATGAAATTCGAATGAATTTGAGACATTTTTAAGTAAGTCAACTTGAATGTAACTTGCGCATATAAGTCAAGTGCCAAACCCTAGTTATTCTATTTCTTTTCTCTTCATTCCTTTACTATCTTCTTTTTTTTTTAAAAAGAAATGAGAAAATGATATAAAATTTAAAAACTATGTATAGTTGACACTATCTATTGAAAAAGAAAACTTTTTATAAACGATAATAAAATTCTTCTTGGTGCTGGGAACACTCACAAAATTGTCTCAAAATGAAATTTTAACTTACTAACCCGAAAGAGAAACTATCAAATTCATCATCATCATCTACGAAACTATTAGGATATATAAAATTGTGTAAGTCATTTGTTGACTTTGTTCTATGTGTAATAAGGAGACAATTTTTAGAGACTAAAAATATTTTTCTTCTTCGATCACATCGATGTTGATTGTATTTAAAAGAGAATTAAATGTGACAGATAAATGAGTTTCTGTTTGAGTTGACGTAAAAATATGATTCCAAAATAAAATTCAATTCACCTTCAATTATGTTGAAGCAATATTATTTTTATATATACACGCATACTTATGTTATTATGTATACCTGTATGTTTCTAACAATATCAATTTTTTTTTTCGTTTCCGTTCCAATAAAAATTGAATAGAAAAATTTTACTTGAAGTTTTCTTTCGTTTGTCATCTTTGATATTTTATTTATGAAATTTCTTTTTTCAGAACAAATGGTAGATTAAAATTCTTCAATGGTGAGTAATAAGCAGTCTAGACTAAAAGTCATAGCCTAAAAAAATTAATTTCACTTATTGTTTCCTGTATCCAGTGTTGTAATCGTAGACGTCTACGTAGATCTACCTGTAGATATTATTTTTCTAAACAAAATCTACATATAGACCGAAAAATTACTTAGATTGTAGACTATTGTTTAGAGAGCGAGTTATTTATAACAGCTATAATTATTTGAATCTAATTATAAGTTCTGTCATCTCGGATCGACTATATATAGCGGAACCGAGCGAGTTTCTAATTCTTTCTCCTCTTTGCTATCAGACTAGAAACAAGATTTTTTAAAAAGAGTTTAAATTAGGGTTCGGAAATTTGGTATGCGCACATAGGCGCATATGAATATGCGCATATTATATACGAATATATGCGCACACAAATGCGCATATTTTTAACGTAAATATTGAGTTTGAAAAATGTTTTGAAGCTGATCAAAAACTAAAATATTTATTTTTCTATTTTCATAATTATTCTTTGTTATT
>JACWBX010001494.1:0-21072 GCA_014622435.1 Polypedilum pembai
ATTACAACAACAATCACAACGAAATAAATTTGTCATAATCAACAATGGCATCAGCAAATCACGCAAAAAGGATCTTAGAGTGATTGTATTAAAGAGAAATTATCGCAGATTGCTCATAGAAGAACGTAACAGAGTTGCAAAAGAAGTTTCATCATCTGATGATGAAGATGATGGTATCACAGTGACAATAAATGCAAGACAACCGAAATTCGCACTTGGTGAAAAAGTCAAAAGAAGCTTGAGTTTTGGATTTTTAGCTGAAAATAGTAAACCAAATTTAAGTGAAGTTTTGAAAAAAGCAGTTGAAGAATCAAAACAAAAATCATTTTTATTGACAAGATCAGCAAGTTCAGCTGCATCAGTTACTAAAACACAACAACAAAAGTCAAATAACAATAACAGAAAACTTTTGATGAAATTAGAAAGAGAAATTGAAGAAATTAAAGCAAAAAGACGAAAACTCGAAGAATTCATGGAGGAAAAAAGTAGATCTGGTGCTAGTAGTAGTAGCAGTGAAAAAAACAATTTTGCATTAAATCGTTTGCATGCATTGACTAAAATAAGACCATTGAAGAAAAACTAAAGCAAAAGAAATAAAATGTTTGTAAATAATTTTTTAAAATAATAAAGACAATTTAAGAAAATTAAAAAAATTTTGATTTTTTTTTTGTTTAAAAGAATAATTTTTAGAAATAAGAAGAAAAAGCTATTATTTAAATTAAGTTCAATTATTAAATTTGAACAAAATAAATAATTTTCAAACTAAATTGTTCCAATTAATAATCAAAATGGCAACAGTTTTTACCACAAAAATTCTATTTCACCATTTCAAAATTGATTTTCATTCAAATTTGATCCACATTCAGTCTAACCAACATTAACACAATAATAATAAAAATATTCATTGTCAATGAACATCACCCTCAATTTAGAACGTCATGAAGCAACAAAAAGTGGAAAAATATTTTCTATTAATTTTTCACACTCTTTAAAATCCATAAAGCTTTTGTCTTGGCATCGATTCAAATATTCCAATGGACTGCGATGGTCTAGATTGCAGAGAGTCAAAAATCAATTCTAATCGATTTAATTGAGACTTTTGACATTGCATGGTTAGACAATAACAAGGAATAGAAACATAAACAAAAATTTTAAAAGTTTATTAATGCAAGCTTTTGAGTTAGAAACTATTGAAAACAAAAAATTTTAGCTGATTTTAAATTTTTCTCTTACAATGTTAACAAAAATTTTAATTGACAAAAAGTTCTTGAAGACTCCATATTAGTGTTTCAAAGTTTTAGAAGTTTTACATTAAAAAAAATGCAAGAGCCAAATTCAATGATTTTCAATTTTAAAGAAATTTTTGACAAAGTTGTACCATCCCTTTTTTACAATTCCCTCATTACACTCTAACAACAAAACAAATCAAGCAAACAAACACCAAAACAGACAAACTCTTATGCAAATTTGAATTCAGTTGATTTTGTGACTCATTTGCAGCTTGCAGATTTTATTTCGGTCGTCATGTCGCTGCTTAATAATTTTCTATTTTGTATTTCGCTTGAAAATGGCGCTTACATCATGGTCACATATATTTCATTAGTCAATTCGTGTTATATTGCTGTATTAATGATCATTCTTAACAGTTATAATGTGTTAAATGAAAACATGAGTGGATATGAAAAGCTTGAAATGCTTTTAGTCGCTTCACTTGTGAACTTTTTGTGCTATTATTTATTTGCATCTTTATTAGTTGTTCTTGCTGTTAATGAGGTAAAAAAATGTATTTTAAAAATTATAAAATTTTAATTTAATTTTTTAACTTTAAAGCGTCAGTCACAAGGAACGAATTTTTTCCTAATGATTCATGGAGCATCGGCAACTTTTATCTTTCTTAGTGGATTAGTATTTGCAAAAATTTTTCAAAGTATAGAACTTTTGTCTTTTATTATTTTTGACTTTGTTTTTCGTTTTTATGGATTCATCAGTTTTTATTATTTATCAAAGAAATTTAGTAATGAAGAACATGAAGCGAATTTGGCGAAATTTACTGAATTTGTTAATTTATTGAATTCTGGTGGAAGTTTTAGTGAAAATGATCAACGTTCGACATATTGTGAGACTTATGGAAATGGTGTGAAAAACAAGAAAGATAGTAGTGTATTAATAAATATGTAAAAATAATTAAAATAAATACTTTAAAGCAGTGGTAGACAAAAATCTTTGTTTCAATACATACTTAAGAATCAAAATTTATTTCACGGCACACATCAACAAAAAATATTTTTCTTCGTGGCATAGCAAATTTTCCTTATGCTGGAAATTGGCGAAAATTTATTGAAATTTAAATGGTTTCTACTTGAGTTTTGATATCAGGAAAAAATGACAATTGCTTTATTATTTTCAAAAGTATTTTCGTGGAACACTTAAGCTTTTGTTATGACACTCTAGACTACCGCGACATATCGTTTAATCACTTCTGTTTTAGAATAAAATGTGTTTTGAACTAAAATTTGTATTTGTTTTTGAAATATCTGAAAAAAAGTTCAACTAACATTTAATTTTAACTTTCAGAGTTGTTATATAGGTGGTCTATGTGTATGCGTCTATATAGATCTGTGATAGATTTTGTTTATATAGACGAAAATATAGACAAAGACGTCTATAAATAGCAACACTGCTTGAAAGTGTATCTAATTTATTGAATATGTAATTGTTAGTAATAAACAAGACAAAACTGTTTTAATTTTTAAAGATAATTTTGAAATTTAATTAAATCGAAATTTCCGCTCAAAGGCCATAAATTGGGAAAATGCTAAATCCTTTTTAAAAATTTTATAATACAACACTGTCAAAATATTTTTTACAGAATTTATTAAAAATTCTTTATTATTTCAAAAAAGCAAAAAATTAAAACATTTGTTTTTAATATTCATAACATTTACATTTTTTGGGGTTGAATTGCCCTTTTCTGCAGTTTCTCCTTGCATCGCTAGGACAAACACAACTACAAGTATCAGAGTCAAAAACTTTCAAGTCTTTACATTCTATTTCTTCAGCGCAAACACAATCACATGATTTTGGGTCATAAACGAAATTCCTAGGACATTCAGGATAAGCTCCAGGAATACATTGACAGGATTTGTAGTCTAATATGTAGCCTTCATCACAATCTTTTTCTTCACAAACACAATCACACTCATCATCTGACCATATAGTACCAGATGAACAATTTCTGACTTCAGCGCAGTTGCATTTGCATAAAATATTGTCCCATGATTTTCCATATGGACAATCATTGAATTTATCACATACACATCTGCACAAAGTAGAATCATAATTGTAATGTGGTGGACAAGTTGGTTCATGTTCTGGAACACATTTGCAAGTCAACTGATCACGAATAAAACCTGGAGCACATTGAGATTCTTCATTACACACACAAGTGCAAAATTCATATGACCATACTTGATTATCTAAACATTCCAGTTGATCACAGACAATAGATTGAGATGATTCTTCACTAGGACTATCAACTTTATAACAAACACAATTTTCTGAATCAAAACTTGAACCTGGTGGACAATCAAACTCAGATAAAGCACAGTAACAACCACATCTATCTGCAGTTAAATTAAACCCAGGAGCACAATCGACAACAGCCTCGATACATCTACAGTTTTTATAATCAATTTTGTCACATGTCTTACAACTAGGAGGAACAAAGCAAAGAGATGGAGTTAATGATGACAATTCTTCAGTACTTGAAGAAATTTTAGTGCACGAACAGTCATTTTGATTTATAAAAGCTCCCGGTGGACAATCTTCGTCTTTTAAACTGCAATAACATTCGCAAGTGTCTGTATTGTATATATAACCTGGTAAGCAAATATCCTTAGGAGGAACACAAATACATTGAATATAATCGATGTTACCACATTTGCAATCACTGATAGAACAAGGAAGTTCCTCACTGGAACTTGACTCGACTGATTCTTCGCTAGAACTTTTAACACTTGAAGATGATTTTTCGCTACTGTTCAAAATAGATTCATCATTAGAACTTGATTCTTCACTTAAAACACTTAATTCACTAGAAGTAATACTCGGACTGCTTGATTCTTTGCCTGAACTTTCGCTACTGTATTCAGAACTTGAACTTGTTGAAAGTTCACTTGATGCTGAAGATTCTTTACTGTTGCTTGAACTAGATTCTAGACTTGAACTTGATTCTTTAATAGAAATGCTAGATTCTTCGGTCTGACTTATTGATGAATGCTCTTTGCTACTTGATTCCCCTTTAGAACTGCTTAAACTCTCTGTGATTGATTCTACACTCGATGGAGTGCTACTTTCATTCGAAGAAGTGATAAAATTACTTGTTTCCTGAATTGAACTTTCACTACTTGAATCAAATCTTGAACTTGATGGTTGTTCGCTTGATGTTGATGATTCTTCAATTGAACTGATCATTTTTGAGCTTGACTCTAAACTTGAACTACTTGACTCTTTATTTGAAAAGTTACTTGATTCATCATTTGATGAACTACTTGTATTCTCGCTTGATGGAATGCTTGACTGCTCACTTGATAAACTACTTGACTGCTCAATTGGCGAACTACTAGACTGCTCACTTGATAAAGTATTTGATTCATTACTTGACTGATAACTTGACAAACTACTTGTCTCTTTACTTGATTGCTCAATTGGCGAACTACTTGACTTCTCACTTGTTGAACTGCTTGACTGATCGCTTGACGAATTACTTGATTTATTACTTGGCTGCTCGCTTGACAAACTACTTAACCGTCCATTTGAGGAACTAATTAAATCAAAACTTATTCCAGAAGGTATGACTTCACTTCTAGATTCACTAGAACTACTTTTTGTCACTTGTTTTGATGAAATTACAGTTGAAGTTGTTGGAGTTGTAATTATCGGTCTTGTAAGTTTTACTGCACCGTCTCTTCCAGTTGATGATACAAATGTCAATCCACAAGCAAAAACCACAATATAAATTGTTATTTTATTCATCGTTAACTATTTTAGTTACTTTGCAAAGGAAGTTTTTAAAAAGTTTGAAATTTTATTCAAATTGGACAAGAATTTATATGAAAATTTTACTCTTTAATTTAATTTTGCACGAGTTTTGTTAATTATGAAAATTTAAGATAAATTGATTAAAGTTATTAAAGTCGTGTTCCATTTGTTATTTTTATGGCAGCAAGTCTTTAATATTTTTTGATAATATTTTAATGAGTTGATGATTATAAAAGCAATTAATACTGACACATGGCAACTAGGAAGAACAAATTGGTTTTCTCACGACAAAGAATTGTAGAAAAAATTTAATATATGAATGAAATTTTTTAAAGTACAATAATTTTATTATCCGATTAGTTCAAATACAATTTTTATTACAAAAATTTTCAAAAATCAAAACATTCGCATTTTTTGCGATTAAAATGACCTTTTTTGCAATGTTTTTTGGCATCTCTTGGACAGATACATCTGCATGTTTTTTCATCAAAAATTCCAAATTCACCGCAATTTATTCCCTCCTCGCATACGCAATCACATGAATTTGGATCATAAATGAAACGTGGTGGACATTCAGGATAAGCTCCTAGAACACATGCACAAGTTTTAGTGTCATACATGTAACCTTCTTCACATTCGATTTCTTCACAAATGCAATCACAAAGCTCATCACTCCATATTGTGCCATTAGAGCAAGTTTGAATTGCAGGGCAATTACATTTGCACAAAACATTATCCCATTCAAAGTTTGGTGGACATTCTTTAAACTCTTCACAAACACATCTGCACAATGTTTGATTATAGTTATAATGAGGTGGACATGTTGGTTCATTATTTGGAACGCATTCACATGTCAACTCATCTAGAATAAAACCTTGGGAACATTCAGGAATTTCGGAACAAATACAACTGCAATTTTCATAGTCATATACTTGATTATGCAAGCATTCTATTGGTTCACAAACATTGATTGGTTTACATGTGCAATCATGAGGATCTAAATAATTATTAGGCAAACAATCATGATTTGTTAATGCACATTCACAACTACATGTGTCTTCAGTGAAATTATATCCGGGCGAGCATTTAACAGCGGTTTTATAGCAGATACATTCATCATAATCTGGTTGATCGCAAGGTCCACAATCAGGAAGATTACAAGATAATGATGATGAGCTTTCTGAACTTGTAGTTTTTTCAATTGAACAAATGAATCTCGTTTCTTCGCTACTTGATGAAAATTCAATATTTGATGATTCTTTGCTTCTTGAACTTGACTCGTTATTACTTGATTCTTCTCTTGAATTTGATTCTTCATTACTTGAACTGATTTTTTCACTCTGAACTTGTTTCTTCACTGCTTGAACTTGTTTCTTCACTTGAACTGAGTTCTTTCACTGCTTAGACTTGATTTTTCACTGCTTGAACTGTTTCTTACTTGAAATTAGTTTTTCACTGCTTGAACTCATTTCTTCACTCGAACTTGTTTCTTCACTGCTTGAACTTGGTTTTTCACTGCTTGAACTCATTTCTTCACTCGAACTTGGTTCTTCACTGCTTGAACTTGGTTTTTCACTGCTTGAACTCATTTCTTCACTCGAACTTGGTTCTTCACTGCTTGAACTTGGTTTTTCACTGCTTGAACTCATTTCATCACTCGAACTTGGTTCTTCACTGCTTGAACTTGGTTTTTCACTGCTTGAACTCATTTCTTCACTCGAACTTGTTTCTTCACTGCTTGAACTTGGTTTTTCACTGCTTAGACTTGATGATTCCTCAATAGTGCTACTTGAACTTGGTTTTTCACTGCTTGAACTCATTTCTTCACTCAAACTTGGTTCTTCACTGCTTGAACTTGGTTTTTCACTGCTTGAACTCATTTCTTCACTCGAACTTGGTTCTTCACTGCTTGAACTTGGTTTTTCACTGCTTGAACTCATTTCATCACTCGAACTTGGTTTTTCACTGCTTGAACTGGGTTCTTCATCGTTTGAGCTCATTTCTTCACTCGAACTTGGTTCTTCACTGCTTGAACTTGGTTTTTCACTGCTTGAACTGGGTTCTTCACCGTTTGAACTCATTTCTTCACTCGAACTTGGTTCTTCACTGCTTGGATTTGAAGATTCCTCAATAGTGCTAGTTAAACTTGGAACTTCACTGCTTGGGCTGGACAATACACTTGCTGAAAAAATATTTTCAATAGTTGATGATGAAAATTCATTACTTGAAGAAATTTCTGATGGAATTTCACTATTTGGAGAAAATTCGTTGTTTGAAAAATAAGTTGCAGTTGTTTTTGATTCGGTTATTATTGTTGTAGCAGAAGTTGTTATTGGTTTTGCAGCTCTCTCGAATTCGAGAGGTTCATCGAAAAATTGTGCTGATATCAACGAAAATCCACAAAAAATAAAAGTAATGAAAAATCTAATTTTACTCATTATTTTATCAAAGCTTTTGTCTTGATTTGGCTGAACTTGTTGATGTAAAAAAATCTATTTAGCTTTATCTATAAGAATCAACTATTTATATAAGAATCTTGTTAATTACTTTTTAAAGTTCTCACGATATCTATTAAAAGTATGAAAATTGAATTTTAGCAGTAAGTGTGGCTATGCACAATCCTTCCGCAATGAAAATGAAGCTGTTTTAATGAGCTCTAAAAAATCGTGAAGCACTTGTTCAATTTTCATAATAAAAAATCTCATTATCGACCTTGTGATAAATAATTAGAAAAAAAGAATGTGAGACTTGTAGTCATAGTCACGAAATTTAAATGTCATTATTTTTATTACATGTTAAATTTTATAAAAAATTTCAGATTTTTTTAAACGCATCTAAAATAATAATATTTTGAAATGCTTTAATGTTTATAATAAAATCGTTAAAAGGATATAAAAATACGTTAATAAAAAATTCAAATTAATTTAACGCTGAACGTCTTAAGCTGTGCATTTGTTTACAATGTTTTTTTTTAGAAATACTTAATTCTGATAAATAAATAAAAAATGCCGAAAAATAAACTAAATAATGAAGATAAAAAGAAATTTATTTGTCAAGATTGTGGAATTTCACTTAGTTCATCATATAATCTTAAAGTTCATGTAGAAAGCAAATGTTCAACAGAGAAAAAATTTGTAAGAATTAAAAATAGAAAATTTTTGTTTTTGTTTTGATACAGAAATATTAGGCAATATCTGATAAGAATTTAAATTCTTAGACAAAGATTTTTTTAAAAGAACTGATTTTAAAAATTTTATCATTTAAAAATTTAAAGAAAAGTTTTAGTTGGAATCAAAAATTTTTCTCAAAATTTCAACTTTCAATTTTATTTTCAAATATTTAAATTTAAGGTCAAAATCATTGAAAATATTTCATTCCGATATTCTTTTATTTTTCTCTTTTTTCAGGTCTGTGACGTTTGTCAATCAAGATTCCTTACAATTCATTCACTTAAGACTCACATAAATTCAATTCATAATACAGAAAAGAAATTCGTATGCAGGTAAACGAACATTGCTTAAAAACATTGAAAAGGCTTTTAAAAATTTTACTTAAAAATAACTTTTTCTCATTTTTAGTCATTGTGGAAAATCATTTGCATCAAAAGGTCAATTAACAGTCCATGAACGAAGTCACACTAAGCACAAACCATTCATTTGTGGTGTTTGCAATCGAGCATTTAGTCATCGTGAAAGTCTTGTGACACACAGTACAGTTCATACAAAAATTAAACCTTACATTTGTGAAAATTGTCAACAAACTTTTTCTTGTGTTGGAAATCTCATAAAACATAGAAAAATTCGACCAACAACTTGTGGTTTACCAATTTTTACAAATAAAAAGATTTGCAAACGAGCTGGTGTGAAATGCGAGAAAGGAAAACCAAGTATAATTGTAGTGGATTCAACACCAATTGTCGAAGAACAACAACAACATGAAGAACTTGAACCACAGCAGACAGTGACTTATTCAGATCATCAATATATTTCAATTTTAGTTGAAAATCAAAATGCGCAGGAAAGCATAATTGAAGATTTTTCAAAAAAAGAAATGGATGTTTTTGATTATATTGGAATTGAAATTCGAAACATGCAAGAACAAGAAGAGCGTGAAAAGCAACAGCAATTGTTAAAAGAGCAGGAAGTTCAAGAACAAGAATTTATGGTGATAAATGAAGAAGAGCATGAAAATGAAGAACATGTTGAATACATTGATGAGCAACTAGAAAATGATGAAGTTCTATGTGAAGGTAATATTTTCTTCTAAAATTATTTTTTAAATCAATGGATGCAAATTTTATTGATAGAACAAAGGAATATTTATAAATTTCATCAAAAGTTTCATTGTCAGTGATGAATTAGTTAAAGCTTGTATTCATAATTCAAAATGTCAAACTTTCATTAAATATTTAAAAATCTTTTAGAATTCATCATTGATCAACAATCAGAAGATAGTTCACAAACAGCTGAAACTGAAGAACTTGAACATCTCGACACAAGCATTGAAGGTGTCTTTAAATGCAAACTATGTCCTAAAATTTATCAAAAGAAAAATATCAGCATAAATCATCTAAAAAAAGAACACAAAATCATAATCAAAACTTTTAATTATGACACAACAAATCGTTATAGAAAACCACAAAAGAGTCCAAAATGGAAATGCAGATTTTGTCCTAAGAAATATATAAGTGCAAAAATAGTTGAAAGACATGAACAAGTTCATGGGAGCAATGGTGAATTGATTTTTAAATGTCCTTGCTGTGCTTTACATTTTTCATCATTTGAGGAAGTTGAAAGTCATCAATATGAAGCTCACGCTAATAGATTAATTTGTGATATTGAGGACTGCAAAAAGAAATTTGATCATCCTGATAAATTATTAAGTCATAAAAAATATTCACATTTAAATAGAAAGCAGCAGATGAAAAAATATATTTTCGTGTGCACGCTTTGTGGTGAGTTGAAACTTTTCTAAATTTAAATGAACGAATAGAGTTCAAAAATATAGTAAAAGAAATATGCAATGATTCCCGAACTTTTCATTGAAATTGTTAAAGTTATCAAGCAACTATAATAAAAATTTTGAATTTTAGTATTTTTAAATTTTTCTAAAATTCTTATAATTTAAGGACGAAACTTTAACACAAAAGTAGCTCTATCAGATCACGAACGTAGTAATTGTGGTAAAAATCCAATCTATCGATGTCAATATTGTGACAAATTTTATCATTCAGCCGGTAGTCTAAAAGTTCATCTAACAATTCATACAGCTGAATTAAATTTTGAATGTACTTTTTGTCAAAAGAAATTTAGAACGAAAGGACAATTGACAGTTCACAATCGCAGTCATTTGAATATAAAACCTTTTAAATGCACTTTTGAAAATTGCACAGCTGAATTTGCTCATCGACAGAGTTTGGAAACTCATAAATGTGAGTTAATAATTTTTAATAATAAATTTTGACTACACTTGTGTTGTTCATTTTCTAATGAAGTTTGTTTTTTACAGCAATTCACACTGGAATAAAAAAATATGAATGTGAAAAATGTTCTGCTCGATTTTCTTGTATTTCAAATCTTTTGGCTCATAGAAGAAGTCGAAAAAAAGATTGTGGAGAAGTTAATAAAAGTGAAACTGAAAGTTTGGTGTAAAATAGGAAAAAAATTTTAGTCAATTTTATAATAAAAATTTATGAATAAAACTATTTATGTAAAACAGTTTATTATTTGTTTTGACTTTCCGTATGTTTATTTATTGCTATTAAAATCGGAAAACAAACGTGATGTGTCTAGATATATAAAGTTTTCACCACGATGGATGCAAAAAATCTGAATATAAGCAGAAAGCATAAGCAGCTGTCCATTTTCCGTTTACTTTCCGCTTATAATAGGAAAAAAAGAAAAATTTTAACCATTTGTTGTTTTATTGTTCTGTCATTAAAAAGTTGTTTACAGCGCATTTTTTCTTCTTTATAAGGAATCAAAAACAATTGCTGTGCACTTCAAGTCAATTTAAAAAAATTTTTTTCATAAAATTCATAGAAAAAGAAAAATTATTTTGAGATCAATTTCATTAAATTTTTATATATGAAGTTTTGCAATGAAACACTGATCTGCAACAGGAAATTGCGCTATTAAAATGTAGCTGATGGTTAATACTACTGATTAGAATTAAAAAAAATATTTTTCAGTAAAAATTCAAAAGTTTTGGAGAAAGAAGCTAAGGATCACAAAGTTCATAATATTGGATTTTTTGCTGAAAAATTAACATTCTATGAATTTATTTCATATTTTACATTACAGTTTATTGTACCATTTTTTATAAAAGATACAGTTTTTTATTGTAGTCTGGGTAAAACTGGTAACAGCTTTTTTCTGTCAAAAAAGATATTACAACAGGTTCTGTTAACCTACATAATATTTTTTGATTTTGTTTCAAAACTCTGTATTTCGCATGTTTCACTATTTCGCGCTAAAATTTAAATAGTTCATTTTCACTAAAGTTTCATTATCTAAAATTTATATAAAATCAGAAACAAATGAATAAAGAGATCAGTCTTTATTATAACCCCTAACATTTAGGCGAGGTTTTATTGCTAGCGACGAGAACACTCTGAATAAAATTTAATTTTATTTTTAAAACATTAATACATTTATAAAATATCACATTCACACATTGAAAGTAAAATAAATATCGGCATAAAATTTTTTAACAAATCCGCTCAAATTTTACCTGTTAAAAAATCTAGAAAAATAGTAGTAAAGTTTTATTAGATCAACTTAATATTGTAATTAAAGTGAAAAATATCCAAAGTGAGTTAAAGTAGAATTAAAAAATAACATATTAAAAGTAAT
Organism: Polypedilum pembai; assembly: GCA_014622435.1. Classification (NCBI taxonomy): domain Eukaryota; kingdom Metazoa; phylum Arthropoda; class Insecta; order Diptera; family Chironomidae; genus Polypedilum; species Polypedilum pembai. Next base: position 11,895 of record JACWBX010001494.1, read on the forward strand.
AAGAAAGTTTAAATTTTCAATTTCGGTAATTGTGAAATTTCTCAGAAAAGCTTCAATAAACTGATAAAATTTTTATTACTTTTGGTTAATATTGATAAGCTTGATAAAGAAATTTATATTTTCATATTTTTGAAATATTTGAAAACAAAATTAAACCTGTTTGTTTCTAAGCAAAAAATTTTCTTCTTCATCAATCCTACTAACATTAATTCATTTTTAAATATTTGCTTATTGATCACTTAAATCTTTTAGATGTTCAAACCAAAACATTCAAAAACATCAACCATAAAAATTGCAAGGCTCATAATCAAAAGAGCTGAATCAAAGAAATTAAATGATGAAGATTATAATGAGATCCAGCGATTACTGCCATCAACAAATGTCAACAGTCGAATGAGGCCTTTTAAAAATGACACTCTTATGCACTTAGCTGTAAGAATGAATCTCGAAAGACTTTTGGAGATGTTTCTTAATGAAAATGGTGATGTAATGATCATAAATGGCGATCGTGAGTCTGTTTTGGATCTTGCAAAGAAACTAAAATATGAAAAAATTATTGAAATAATAGAAAGAAAATTAGAACAAATTAACGCTGGAATTGTGCAAATTAAAGATAATGAATGTGATTGTGTAGAATTAAAAACTCAAATTAAATTATATAAAGAAGAATTTAAATATCTAAAAGTCATAAAAGTAACAAATATCGAAGAATTCTTTGCCATTAATGAAAATGTTTGTGATATTTTTCCAAATTTATTTGCGATAAATATTGACTGTATTCAAGATAACGATAAGTCTGTAATTTTAGATAACATGTCGAAAACGTTCAAAGACAATCGACCAATGTTAGTTCATTTTACACAAAATTCTTCATATTTCTTTCGGCAAATTAATTCGAAAAATTTTGCAAATGAAAATTCACCTGAATTTAAAACAGTTTATCAACTTATTCACAATCAAAAACAAACCATTGATATTCGAAAAGAAATAATTGAAAAAAATGATATTTTTGCCATGAGGTTTTTGAAAATATTTAAAGTCACAAACGATCACAAGTTGGTTATGGATTCTATACAGTTTGGTTCTTTTGAAATATTTTTATCTTCACTTTATGTTCCTTTTAATCAAAAGCAAGAAGATTTCATACCTGAAATTGCAAATATATTAACAAAAGTATTTGAAAATGATCAAAGTATACTTAAATTTACGATTACCAATAAGAGTATTGAAGTTTTTAATTTTCTCGTTGAAAATTTTAAGAATTTTTATTCTTTATTGCCATTTGATCATAAAATGTCAATTGTAAATTTAGCTGTTGATAAAAACTTATATGAATTCTTATTAAGACTTCTCAACATTGATTTTCCATTTCCTGATAACATAAACACAATTTCAAATGATAACATTATTAGTTTACAAAACGAACGCGAAATACTTCACGGTAATGATATCAATGCCATAAAATCGTTTGTAGAAATTTTAAAAAGTCGTAAAGATTCTTTCATTCGTGTAGGTTTCGACACTAACAATCATTCTGCGTTATATACTGCAGTAAAATGTAATAATTATAGAATTTATGGATTTTTAATATCCATTGGTTTTATTTGTAAAGACAATGAAGAAGAAAAGGAAATTTCTAAGCTTATAAATGAATTGTCTGAAGAAAATCAAAATAAAATTAAAGAATTCATTGGTCTAGAAAATATCAGAAATGCAAAACTTGACAGAAGAAGATTTTTGATGAAATTAGCTACAAAATTTGCTATTTATGGTTTTTATGATAATGATTCAATATATGATGAAAAATTTAATTTAATACTTAATTATTTAATTGAATTGAGTGAAATCAATGATTTAAATTTATTATTCGAGTTTTGTGAACAAATTGAAAATTTGAAAATTGGAATTGACTTTGAAAATGATGATTTGACTAAATTTGAACCATCTTCAGATGATTCTTGTGGAGTTTCATATTTTAATTCAAAATTAGTTTTCGTTGCAAGCAAAAATAGAAACAAAATAATTGAGACAATTGTTCATGAACTGCTACATATTGCACTTGAATATTATTACGAAAATGACGGCAAACCTTATTTCGAATATGACGTTGAAAGAGAAAAGGAATTTAAAGGAATTATTTTGAATATTCAAGACATGTTAAAAGAAAATCCAAACGATGACTGTAATGGAATAATTTCAAACATATTAAATTATAAAGATATGAAGAAGAATTTGCAGTTCGTTCATTTGAAATGTTAGTTGCTTACAAAGACGATGAAGAAAAATTAAAGAAATTAAAAGGAAAATATGAAAAACTTTTTACATTTTCTGAAAAATACATAACAAAAGCAATGAAAATTGATGAAGGTAAAAATCGGTTCAAAATTAGAAAATTGAATAAATACATTGGACTTTTACAGAATTGTGAAGAATCATTCTTAAGATTATCAAAGCACAAAAAGCGAACTGATAAATTAAAGAAAATTTTAAAAAGTAAAAATAATTGCGTAATTGCATCAAACATTCCAATTTTAACTTTAATTGAATTGAAAAATTACTTAAAAGCTTCGCAATATTCGTTATTTGATGCAATAAATATTTTTATTAAACCATCTTTATTTGAGAATGAACAAATTTTTATGGACTTCAAAAGTATATCTAACATTGATTTCAAGACTTTTGAAGATATTTCTTCTAATATTATTGTAGATTTTTCACAAAATATAAATATAAGGGCAATTCAAAACAAATTAAAAACAATATTCATAACTTCTTTAGAGAATATTGAAAAAGTTAAGAAGATTCTTAATGAAAATGAAGTTTCATATGACGATAATATTTTAAATTATTCATTTAATGATTTGACTCAAATTTGCCAAGAAAATTTACTTAAAACACAAGTCAAATTCCAAGAAAAATGTTTACCACTTTCAAGAATTATTAATGAAAATTTTATGCAAGAAGAAGAAGCCAATGAACTTCTTATTGATCTGTGCAATGACAATTTGATTTCATTAAACTCAACAAAAATATTTCCTGACAATTATTTTATTGAGCGAAATTTCATTTTATATCCACAAGAAGCTGTTTCTGTAGATTTTTTAAAAATTCCTCCTACAAAAATTAATCAAACACAAAGTATTGAGACAGTTTTTGATCCAGTGTCGAAAAATTTGAATGTTAATGTACATATTAAGCAGGAGTTAGAATACGACACGAATAAATTTCTTCAATTAATAGAAAACGAGAAAGTCATTTTAATTTCTGACATTGGTGGAAGTGGAAAAAGTCGAATTTTAAAGAAGCTTTTTAATATTTTTTTTGTCAGTTCTACTGATAAATGGATTATTTTCATTAATCTTCGTGAATATTTAAAAGAAATACAAAACAGTCAAGAAAATTTTACATTTTTAAATTTCTTTGATTTGTTTTTATCAAAGAATTTAAAACAGGTTGAGTCAAAAATTTTTCATAAATTTTACAAACACGGAAATGTAAAAATTTTAATGGATGGATTTGATGAAATCAGTCCGAAATGTAATGAAAAGGTTTTAAAAATCATTAAATCATTGAAAGATGGCAAAACTTACAAAAATCAGCTTTGGGTTTCAACTAGAAAACATTTAGAAATTGACTTACAAAAAATTCTTGATACTAAAACGGTTTTTTACTTAAAACCTCTTGATCGAAAAGAACAAAAAGAATTTTTAATAAAATATTGGAAATTCAAAAATGTTAATAAATATGATTTAGAAAAAAGTGCAACAGATTTTGTCACGAAATTTTCAAAATTTCAATCTCAAAAAGGAAATTTTATTGGTATAATGCAACAGCTTAAAATTCTAGCTGATATTAGTATCAATAATGATGATTTTACTTCAGATTCAATTGAGAATCTTACAATGTATGAAATTTATGAATATTCAGTTCTTAATTATATAAAAATTTGGCAGAATACCCCTATAGGCAGAGATGAAGATAGAAAAACTCATCAGGGATTGAAAAAATTTTATGCACTTCTTGAGCATTTAGATGAAAATGTTGTCAATAAATTCTTTAAAAATGAAGGAAAAATTTGGGATCTTGAAGCTATAGCAAGGGGTGGAATTATAACTTATACTAATGCTACAGAAAAAGCGATTTTTATTCATGCCACATATGTTGACTATTTCACAGCAAATTTTCTACTTCAGGCTCTTGATAATGAAATAGAAATTGAAAGATTCGCACAATTTTTTCTTGAAACTCTATGTGATTGGCAAAGGACAACAATTCAAATGTTTATAAATGATAAAATTGAAGAAGTTGAAATTTCAAAAGATAATATTGAATGTTTTGCTAAAATCATTGATAATAGCTCAAGATATGATTGGTTAGCGTCGTCTGTAATTAATAACTATCACAAAAATTTTGATTTTCTCATTAAAATAATTGACAAGTTATCGGTTGAGAAAAAAAATAAAAATATTTCACCACAGCTAATACTTTGTGTAAACAGAGATTTTATTGATGAAAAAATGTTTGATAAGATTTTAAATTTGTTTTTTAATTTTGATAATCAAACTTTTATTGAAAGTATAAAAACAGGCACTGCAAATGATTTTCCAATTTCTCATCATTTTTACAAAACAACTTTTAGTTTAAAAATAATGAAAAAATTAATGACAGAAATTATTGAAAAATCAAATGGAAACAAAAATGTTGTGCAGGAAATTATTTTGGGAAAATTAATGACACCACAATTTGCTAGTGCGTTTCCAATAATTACTGTAATAGTGCACGCACAAGAAAATGATTTTGAAAAATTCGAATATTTTTGGAAATTGCATGAAAAATTTCTAGATTGTGATACTATGGTAAAATATGTTTATGAAAATATTTTGATCAGTATTTCATTGGCAAGTAATGGAAAAATTTTTGATTTCATTTTCAAAAAAATTAAAGCGCATCCAAAATTAAAATTTGCAATAATGATTGAGGAAAATTTAATTGATTTTGCAAAAAACATTAGAATGGATATTCATAAAACGTTATGGAAATATTTAAAGACTGAAGAAAACGAAGGAAACTTAAAAATTGAAAAATTAATGTCTAAATTTTATGAAAATCAAAATTATCTTCAGCTACTGGTTTCTACCAATCCTTCAGATGAAATTTTGAATTTCACAATCATACAAATTATGGAAAATATTGAAAATTACATGAACATATTGATGTCGGTAGACAAGAGAAAAATGAATTTATTACATTTGTCATTATATGGAATAAGGCAAATGAAATTTATGGAAACTCTTTTTAAACTTTTATTTGAACTATGCGGAAGTGAAAACTTTAAAAAGCTTGTGTTAGATCTGAATTGTGATGGTGAAAGTTTATTCACAATGGCATCAAGAAATTCAACAATTGATGTTTTTAATTTAATTTATTTTTACTTAAAAGATTTTAATTTAAATCTAGAAGAATACAAAACTTTAATAGCTGATGGAAGAAATGGTAGTAAATACAAAAACTTTCTAATTCTTCCATTGTTAAACAATATTTCACTTGATGTTCATATATATTTTTGGAAATTAGCTGAAAACCTTTTTCAAGATAATTTGAAAAGATTTATTACTGAAAAAATCAATAAAAAAGGAAATTTATTGAGCATTGCAGTAGAATTCAACACAATTGAAATTATTGATTTTGTTTGGTCAAAAATAAAAATTGTTTTACCTAATAGAAACGCACAAAAGAAATATTTGAAATCTGCTGGTGGTAAAAAAACAAATTTATATGAAATCGCTCTAAATCAAAGTCGTTATAATTCCGTATTTTGGGTTGAAAAAACTTTTAATGAATATGGAATTTAAATTTACTTCGGCGCTATAAGCGATCGAAGTATTGTTTTTGTCTTTTCTGAAAATCAGTTTTTTCCACTTTTCTCGAAATCTAAGCATAATTGACTTTTGGTATCTTCTGATGAAAGTTGGCCATCGAGATTACGGATCCAATACAAAAAAAATACAAAAAACCGCATGTCATTTGGTCATTCCTGTCCCGAGTTATGGCCCAAAAACTGCGGTGTGTGTCTGTGCGTTCGTCTGGGGACAAGCTACAGATCACAAATTTAGTTTTTTCGTCAAAATTTTTGCAGATTCGTAATCAGCGACCCAAGATTAAGGTCGGGCATGAAACCGTGGTGCATGGACTTCAAGCACTAGAGCATGAACTTTGAAATTTTAATGATATAAGGATGTTGAATACTGTTGGAAAGTTCTTGATGCGACTACAATGGCATTAACATTTTTAGGAATAATGTCGACCACAAGCCAGTGCATGCCGGTCAATTGTGGTCCGGCATGGTGTTGATCGAAAAAGCGTAGCTCTTCGTTTGACGAAGTCAAACTTCAAACAACTTATAACACTGATCATATTAACTGATCAACAACAGTGTGCGAGCGAAGCTCGCATTAGTCACATTAGTGCGACTTCTTATATGACTCGATCGTAGGGCGAGCATATTAGGTTGAGCGGAGCTCATCGTTTGACAAAGTCAAACGTTCAAAAACTTAGTATACTGATTTACAACAAGACACCAAGTGCAAGCAGAGCTTGTATTGCTGCTTATGACTCGACACTACCTCTGAATTTGAAATTCCGAAATTTAATTTTTTTTAAACAGTGTAACAAACAAATATAATGAGTTTTGAAAAAGAAAATGCGAAAACACCTTAAACAGAAGTACTTTTGAAAAGTACTTTTGAAATTCATGAAATGTCAGTGCTAAACTGATCTGCCAGTCAACTGCTAAACTGAGGGGTCACTAATCTGCTCGTTATAAACATGGTATCCTAGTGCATGCAATTCAGTAAATTAAAACAAAAGGCGACCGCGTAATACTTTATAATGCGTTATGTGACCGGTCGCGCTCACTGATCTACCCATGGACTTCTAAATTATTTTAAATTTAACTATTCAGGAAGAAATTATTTATTTATACGCCGGCACTTTTTATTCTTTTTTGTTCTTTGGCACAAATTTATCCAGATTGTTATTTAAATTTATTCAGTCCTGGTATGCAGACACCATAAAGATCAACAAAAAGCAAAAAAGAGCAATTTTTTGATCTTTATTTGATCTTTTTTGCTCTTTTTTTGTGTGTTCACGCCTGGATTTATATTTATTTTAAATCTTATTGTTCATAAATAGAAAGAAATGTTAATTCTTGAAAATTGGCAATTCATTAACTCTCTGCCTCGCCACATTAATTCCTATAAATAAAAAAATTATACACTCAAAGAAAATAAATTACTAGAAATCTAGCGAAAATTTAGGGATGACGATTTCACTAAGAATTTGTGAATTTTTCTTAAATAATAGTGAAATTTTATTTTTTCACTAGACTTTTAGTGAATTTCACTAATAATCTTGTGAATATTTACCTTACTAGAAAATTAGTGAATATTGCTAGAAATTTAGTAATTTTTTTATTAATAATTCAGTAAATTTCACTAACATATTAGAGAAAATTCTTTTTGAGAGAATAACAAAATAAAAATTTATTTACAATTCATTTTCAATATATGTAATGATTTAATTCATAAAAAATATCAAATTCTTATTTCACTTTAAATAAATTTAATTTAATTATTAACAACAATATAAAGTGATTTTGTCACTTTTACTACAAGAAAAATTAGTTGCTTTGGTGACTTGGATAAGATCAAGTCATACGAAGTTAAGCAACGTCTTAGTAATTTTTTGCTAATTTTTTAGTAATTTTCACTTATTATTAGTGAAACGAAATTTTTTAGAGAAAAATTTTACCATATTTTTAGTGACTTTCACTGAATTGTTAGTGAATAATTTACTAACTTCTAGTGAATTTCGCTAAAAGTTTAGCAAGGCATATATTCATTAGACGTTAGTCAAATTTTCCATACAAAATTACTAATTTCTAGTAACATTTTTCTTTGAGTGTACCAGAGCTTAAAGTTATTTTCTTAATTGAAATAAATTTTGTAATATTCACATTTATACATATAATAAACTACAATGAAAAAATGAATAAAATATTATATTTTTGTTTTACTAACAAATAAACTTTGAATTTTCAGACATATTTTAAAATCACTGTTCAAAATTTTGTTATGAAAAACTTTCAGATGAATTTGATATATGTGTTTTATCTAAAAATTTTAAAATATGTATGTAAACTTCGACATCATTGATGGTCGGACGATCATAGCGCATTTCTATCGTGATATATCGTTATTTATGAAGATGAATTCCAAATTTCTTTTGATAACACTAGATGGTATCAAATGTGTCAATAATGTTGTTGGTTTAACCCACTGCTTGTAGACAGACATAAAATATTCACTTAATTTTTTAAAATTTTAGATTATGCTCTAGTGCATAGTACGCTGCCCTTAGGTATTTTATCCAAAAATTACTTCCAATGCATGTTCTTAACGTTTTACAATTTTTTCAAAACTTTTATTTCAAAACACATTAACAAAAATTTCAACTTATCTTATGTCAAATAAAAATAAGATATTATTTAACTTATATCCTGATTAAAATTGAAATTCAATTTTTGACCTTTTGTGTTTGAATCGTTGCTCAAAGCTTCTTGATAAATTGCTTCAGATATTTGTTAGAATTGCTTTGAAATGCATCGAAGGCTCGATTTTATATTATATATCTAAATATCGCGCTTAATTAGCATATGATTTTGTCTAAATTCATCTTTTCAGATCTTTTTCTTTTCTGGGACTTCACGAAGAGGTTTTATGACTTAATCTTAGTTCTAAAGGATGGCAAACATTCAGATTCACAGAGAGAAAAACTTTTTAACTGGCATAAAGTTGGATCTAATAAAGCTATTTATGAGGCATAAAAAGTATACTTTATGACACTCATAAATTCTTTTCCATACAAACTTTTTGTGTCTTATAAAATTTTTTTAGCTCTAATAAAGTTTTAATTTTTTTCTGGCATAAAGTCGCTTTATTAGATCCAACTTTATGCCAGTTAAAAAGTTTTTTTCTCCGTGTTGATGATAATATGCTATGAAATCAGCGTCAAATATATTAAAATTTAAGAATGTCAGCCATATTTATGTTTATCCTATTTATGCTCATTTTCTGCTTTTATGGATTGTATTAAAAGCAAATAATAATTGTTTGTTCTT
>JACWBX010001495.1:8741-30125 GCA_014622435.1 Polypedilum pembai
AAAATTCTGCTTTGAAAACTGTAGATGGCGTTTCAAAAACGATTTAGGCGCCATCTACAATTTCTACAGCGGAGTTTTTTGTAAATATTATTACAGGCAATCTAGGCCGCCTGTGTAACAACACTGATTAAAATATTAAATTTTCATATTTACAATGTTGATAAACAAAAAGTTGATTTCGATGATGGAAATTTTCTCATAAAATTGAATATAGTTAAACCATTAAAGTTACAGCTTCTGAAAACCTACTTCAACTTGATACACTCACAGAAATCCTGATTGTTGTAACCAAATTAAAAAGCTGACAGCTAAATATGTAGCTTTGCAACTCAATTTTGTTTTTAAGTTAAAGCTTCTGTTTCTAAAAACGAATTAGCTAACTTTGTCATTTGTAACAAACACTGATCTGGGCGCCAAAAATGCGCTAAAGTACACCAATCCGCAATTGAGTACTTTCACCAATTTTTTGACAATATTTTTAATTGATTTGTTGTTTATTCAGTATTTTTGAAGTATAATCTAAGGAATAAAACTAACCTAAATAGGTAAATAAAAATTTGTCGCATCTTACATGGAATTACCCTAATATTACTGACAAAAATTATTTCATAAATTATCATTTTCGTACATTTTAAAGCAACAATAAAAAAAAAATCTTGATCCGATCTTGATAAACTTGTATTAAATTAACAAATAAGAAAATTAATTTAAAATTTCAAGATCATGTGCAAGCGAGCAAAAAATCGCAATATAGATTTTTTTCGAAAGTAAACCTTCATTGAAAATAGCATTAAAATAGAAAAAAGTCCTTCTTCTTATATTTATTCATTCTTTTGCATTATCTATCACGCTTATGTCATGGCCTATAAGAGAGAAAAAAGAGCAAAATATGTACACATTATCACGCATACATGCACTCAACATTGTGTTCTTTCTCTTAATAGACACACACTCATATTCAAATCAGATACATTCATGAGCTCTATGAAATTTATTATAAATTATTCAGAAAAATGTCCATAAAAAATTGTCTCACATAAAGTGATATTATAAATAACTTGGAGTGCTGCTATTATTGTGCGAAGTATATATGGAGAGTGATCGTTTGTATACAATTGAAGTTGGATGATGAAATTAAGTAAATTATTTTGTTGTTTTCGATGTACAATGACAGTGATGGAAAAAAATGTATGTGAAAAATCTACACACCCATTTAAACACACACTCATTATATTCAATATCTCTGTCACATAAAAACTTATAAATCTCATGCTGTTTATGCAAAATATTTCATTTTTATGATTTCAAATTACTGTGATTAATATCGCATCATAATTTTCATATTTTTACGTGCAATTTATGGCACATTGTAGAGTTAATAGAGTGAACTAGATGTGATGGACATTTTTATTGACAATGATAAAATTTATGAGCTTAAAATGTTTGAAGACGATTCAAAGAGTGAAAAAAGTTTATTTTCTTTACTGAATAATTCATCAAACATCGATTGTGTTTTGCTGCTTGTAATAAATAAAAGAGAGAAAAAAAAATAACATGATAAATTTGCTACATGAAGCGAATAAGATCGTAATGTGAATTAAGAGATGAAAAATTATCTTCATCATGATGAGCTCACCAAAGTGACTTAATAATGTAATCAATTACTTTGATGTGAAATTAATTTGATGAGATTTGAGCGTCTTTTTCAATGATTGCACAATTTTCAGGTGCTGCTGCGCACTTGCAAAGACAAATCTTTTTTTTTTGCAGTTATTTTTAATCACAATTAATATGACTAAATTGTTGATTGCAACCAATCAAAGACTTTCAATTTTTCCTTGAATAGATTTTACTATACAAATTTTTTATTTCACTCTGTCTCGTATTTTGGCAAAACTAAAATATTTAAAGTTCATCTAATATGGACATTTTCACTATTTCATTTTAACGATAGTTTTGCATACTAAAAATAGTGTGTGATAAAATGCATAGCATAGAAATTCGATCGAACATTTTTCTGCGTCTATAAAAAAGTGACCAGAAAAAAATCATTTAATTGAGAGAAAGAGAAGAAATCACAAAATGACTTTCAATTGGCGTCTATAAAAATAGTTTTTATTGCAAAGTGATCATGCAAGAAAAAATAGTGAATAATTTTATTTTTAAGTTTGATGGTCCTTTTCACCAACTAATTTAAAACTAAAAGTTCTCTATCACGACATTAACTTGCTTTTTACGATCATCAAATTGAAATTTTCGTTTCTTTCTTATTTGACATTTTCACTTTTAGTCAAAGTTTCGGACGATTGAGAAGTGTAATGAAGTTGTTCTTGTGAAAATTATAAATAATTTAATTTGTAAGTTTTTGATAATTATATTTGAGAGCAAATTTAAAAATAACGATTTTTATATTTTTGAATTTAAAAATTTCCGTTATTTTAATTTCATAAAATTAAAGTTAATAAATCACAATTGAACATTTCAAATATTAAAAATTCAAATAATTTCCCTAATTCTGTCAAATCATCTTTCAAACAAAACGCCACATGAACATAACATAAAAGGAATCTTCAGTGAGTACAATGCAAAAAAAGCGAAAATAATTTTCAGTCACTCACCTAACAACATGTACAGCGGCATAACGAAAGAGAAGTGAGCATAAAGAACAAACTAAGAAATATATATAGAAAGAGAGCAAGCGAGCCTCTTGTAGCCGCTCAAAATGTCACATAAAACAATATTATATACATTATATTGCAATTTCGCGTTTTTATTCCTTTTCTCTCTCTGCTTTTTTTGTTGATGCAATTCTTATTCCTTCTTCTTACCGCTTTGTGCGCGCGTTTGGCACAACAACAAAAAAATACTACACACAAGTCTTTCTCAATCGATTCGATTGAAGCTAAGAGAGAGCAAAAAGAAATTTATATTCCTTCTGCAATTTTAATTGTAAACATAGATTTTTATCATGAAAAATAATCGGATAAAAGAAGTGCTCATATAATGAAGCGGAATGATATAAAAAAGAATTATCTTTTGTAAATTTATAATATAATTAAAATTAAAATCAATAAATTAAAACAAGTTAATTTGAATAGAAATTGAAGTTAATTGACTGCTCTTGGGAAATTTAAAATTCTCACACTAAAAATTTCTCAATTACAAATAAACTTAAACTCATTCTTTAAAATAACATCTTTTCATTAATCGGTAACAACATATTTCTCCTCCTTCTGCTTCTACTTTTTTCTCTCATGGTAAATAAACTTGACTAGATGCACCTCATTCAGCAAAAGACCTACCGACTTTGATCTTTTCCTATAGGCGACTGCATCTTTCAATCTGCAATTACACTAAAAAACAAGGCAAGTTACATGAGAGAAAAGAGTTTCTGAGGGCCATTGGAGCATTAAATTGTATCTGTTTGGAAAATTGATGGCAGAAAAAACTGAACAGAAGAAAAATTGCATTTTATATTGACTGCGGAAAGTAAGAGAGAAAAATAAATTGTAAAAAAAATGTAAAATACAATTTAATTTGTTTTCTCATCGAACAGTGAAGCAGTTAAGCTTGGCATATACATAATTTTAATATTTTTTTCATGCTCTTATCTCATGTAATCCAAGTTGATTCTTAAAATTAAAGGAAATTATCGTCAACAACAGCAGCAATGAAGTTAATCGATTTATAAATAAGAATAAATCTGGCAAAGCTTCTTTATAATTTACTTTTAATTAAATATCACAAAATTGTTTATGAAAACGAATTAATTTTACTTGTGCAAGTTGCAAGTTTCATTTAATGGTGATTGAAGTTCGATTTTATTTTATAGGTAGAAATAAGAGGGGATAAATGAAGATTAAATTGAGTTTAATGCTGATAAAAAATTTAATTTTATATTAAACTTAAAACCAGTTGGCAAAATGCTCTAGAAACAAAAAAATTGTCATCATAAATCTATCTTATTTCATTCTTGTTCTCTTTCTGCCTACTGTCTATAACAATATTTTATTTAATTGCATTTTAAATGTTCCTTAAAGTCACTTTATCGCGTGCAATGCATCACTTATAAAACAGAAAACTTTGGCCATTATATGACACATAACTACCGGTTTCAGAATACAAAATGCAATAATGGGCTGCACAATATGATTTTCTCTCCATCAATTTCAATATCTCTCGTTTCAACTCACTTTTTTGCACCTATTTTTTGTGCTGAACTTTTTTTTTCCTCTGAAAAGTGATACAATGCAGTTGCAAATATGTGCATACATTTATTTCCCAAGACCCACGAGTTCGCGAGCGAGAGAGAGATGATGATGATGATTTTTCACCATGAATGAAATTCGCGATCATTGCGGTAGGTAGAATTGATTGGTTTTTAGCATTTATTGTCACATTCGCAAGCAGCAAGCGGCTGCTGAAGTGAGAGAGAGAGAGAAAAATTATTTTTTTTAATTAAACTGATGAACATGGAGAGCTAAAGAACTGCATGTATTTTGAATATTTTTATGTTGATTAATTTCAAGTTTCATAAAATTTTACCAAAATTGCAAAAAAAAATTATCTCCTGCTCAACCTAATAATTTTATCTCAAAATATTAATAATATTCTCGACATTTTAAGGTCAAAATTAAGTCGACAATATAATATTTTTAATAATTAAGGCTTTAAACAAGTTATTCCATTAAATTAAGTAAATGTCTGAAATATCTATTTCTTGATCTGTTTACATTAAAAACTCGCACAAGACTTTATTGTCTGCTACTACCGTTGACCATTTTGAGGCAAGAAAAAATTATTTAACAATTACTTCATAAAAAAACATCGTGATTGCCTTCTTCTCATCTCTCCCCTGCCTGACTGCTCGAATACATCATACACACATGACATTCAAAACAAATCTCTGACTCCGATCAGATTTGATGATGATTAATTTTATTTTTTGGCGTTTTTACCCTGCTGCTTGTGATTTGCAACACATTTAGGATAATGAATTTCATGGTCATATTTAAATCTTCATGTTATTTAAGGAACTGCACGCACTTGAGCTCTTTATTGTCATCGTGGATTTTAACTTAAACACTTTAAGACAGACAGAGAAATGATAAATTATTCTTCTATTCATTATAGCAAATAAAGATCTTTTACCTTTATATTGAGTGATAAACGACAAAACTTGTTGTTTTGTAATTTTAAATAAGATGTTTTTTGGTCGTCAAACATTAATAAGTTTTTGATGTTGAGATGATTTTTGAAGAACATCAATTTTAGTGAAGAAAATTTTAAAAATTAGCAAAAACCCCATCAAGTCATATCAAATCTTTTGTATTGAATTTATTTGCTTTAAAGAAATTCTCCAACTTTATTGTTGTTCTAAATCTACTAAAAATTGAAAATTCTCATAAACTCAAAGCGCAATTATTATAATTTCGGCATTAGATGATTCCAATTTTTGTAAAGTATCAGACTGTGCAAAGGTTTTGCGAATAAAGCTGGTAATTTAGCAAAAATTCATTAGAATATTATAATTATTAGCTCTAGGCAATTATTCATCAGATATAATGATTTTGATCTTAAAATTCTTTACAATCATTCAGTTTTAATTTGACATTTGCAATACTTTATTTCGAAATAGATTATTTGTTTGTGTTAGTAAAATTCAAAAATTTAACGGTCAAATATTTTTCTATTTATAAAACACTTTTTTAAGTTCAAATATTTTAAAGCTCTTCTACCTGCCCTCTTCCTGTATACCATACATTATAAATTCCATAGCAAGAAAATTTTAGGTAAATTCGATGCCCAAAACTCTTTAATTAAAGAATCAACTGTCACGCCAATCAAAAGAATAAATTTTGAGAGCTTATTGATAGGTCGAAAAGGAGTTCTTCGCTTATTGTCGAAGTGTTTTTTGCTGATTTCACCTCACATTAAAATTTATATACAATTTTCTTAATGCTATAGAATATTTGAAAAGTGAACGCGCAAGATTTGTGAGAAGAAGAAGAAAATTATTATTAATTTCGTATGTTCAATCAAACAAAAAAGTGAGACCTGAAGAATTTAAGGAGATATAATATATACAATACGAAAAAGACTTGTGTGATGCCTGAAAAAAAAAGAGTTGTTATACATTTTTTTCTTTTTCTGTGTGCTGCCTAACGAATAACACAAAATTAATAACGATATTTCTTTTGACGACTTAAAGATTTTTTTTGGTGTTCAACAAAACAACATTTCAATGTTAATCAGAAATGGAGAAGAAAAAAATGCTCTTTTGGAATGAAGGAAAAGAGGTTTTTTGATTGATTATTTCTTATACTCTTTTTTACATACACGTACATGAGTGGAGCGGTACACACATAAGCCCATGAATTTTTGGTTTAATTTTTTTTATTTTAAAAAACTTTTTTCATTTCTTTGATTGTTGAATATTAAATTAGATGAAAGTTAATAATAAAAACGAGAGGCTGTCACGGTAGTAATACTACCTAGCTCGTGATCTTTCGCTAAATATGATTGAACGTTAATTCAAATTGACTGTAGTCTTATTCTCTTTAGCATTCTTTTTATTCCTCTTTGCATGTTTTTTTTCTTCTCTTGTTTCTTTATTGAACATCAAAATGAAACTTTTTAAAAGATTGATTCTCTCGATATTGCTTCTTAGAATATCTTTTTTATATTTTGTAATAAAGTCTTTCTATAATGAGTTGAATTTTGAAGTTAGAGTGCCAGACAAAAACATTATTAAATTGACTCTTACAAAATAAAATTGCCAGAAATTTAAAAGACCTTGTTCACTTAAAATGATGAATTGATCATTTTAGCCACCAATTGTTCTACTTAGAAACAATCATATATGTACTTGGATCATATCATATCTTTAAGCTCCAGCTTTGACCATAGTTAATGAGCTTTGAATTTTTAATGAGATTTAAATTTTTCTTAATTATTTGTAATGCGTGAATTGAAGATAAATTATTACGCAATGAAATAATGATATTGATGTTAATAAGACAACTTTTAAAAGTTAATCTACAAAAAAAAAATGAAATTTTCATCACAAAAAGATTCTTTAATTGTTTGTCAGCACCCCATGACCCTCCTTCCATTCCCTTCTGTTCTTTGTTATTCACATTACAATTTTATTTTTTTTTCGACTTTCAACATCCTTAAAACACGCGCGAACAAAAAAGAGCCTTAACTGATTTTTTTAATAGCGCAAAAAAAACGCCTAAACCCATCTCTGTATTTCATATAATGTACAATTGGTAATATTTAGATATATTGTGTGTACATACGAATGAGTTTATTCAAATCTAGTTTCAGATGAAAAAATAAACTTTAATATTTTGGAATTTAATGATTATTTCAGTGTGTGTTTTTTTTGCTCGCGCAGTTGGATTTTAAATTTTTTTGCTCTTTGCTGTGTGTTGTTCATTCTATCATTACTTGCTTACTCTCCTTTTTGATTCTTGTATGGATAAACAGATTTTTTTTTGTGAATTTTAAATTTGAATAAATTTTTACAATGAGCAAATAAATGTATATTAATATTTATTATTATTATTTAGCTTTTGGACTTTTAGATGTTATTTTTTGTCGTTATGTATTGAGAATTATTTTTTTTTGTCTGAGTCTTTTGCTTCGCACCTCCCATATTTTTTGGCTAGTGTTTGCTCGATTATATATTCAAGCTCAAATCATATAAAAACGTGTCTTTCAAAAATCCTCCATCAAAAAATCCAATATGTAAATTAACTTTTTTCTTCTCTGCGTGTTCATTTAAGACTTTAATAGTGAGACGAGCGAATATGATGGAACAATAAGAAGAAATACACAAAATGGACAAACAACTATCGACACAAAAGACCAAGAACTAGTTTGACGTACTTTTTGGCTTTGCGATTCCTAAAAATTGATTTTGTTGTTGATAGAACATGAAATTTGGCATAAAGAAAAATTAAAATATTCACTGAATCATTTTTGAGAGTCGATGAGAGGAGGAGGAATTGTGGAATGCCACTTGTACCAGTTTCCAATAAAAATCTTTCTCACAAAACATTTTAAAATGCGAAAATGTAATTTTTTAATTATTTCATTGGCAAGTGATGTGTGAACATCAAGTTGTAACTTTTATCACTTGATTTTCACTCTGTGTCAGACTTGCCAAATTATGCCAAATAAAATTCTTCAAACTTCTTCCATGAAAATTTTATCTGTCGACAAAGAGAAACCAAAAGAGAAAAATTAATAAATAAAACAGGCAAAAACACACATAGCAGCGAGGGAATATTTTGAATACTTCATTTCTTGAAGTGAATGAAGTATAAAATAAAAATAAGAAAAGATTTTTAAGACAAATTAAGACTTGAATGCATTTTATATAAAAATAACTGTCAACTAATATTTAAATTAACTGTCATTAAAATTTCTAACTTATAAAATTAACTGTCAAATTAATTCAAAATTTGTCAAACTGTTGAAAAATTAAAATATTTTCTTGCTAAAAAATTGACAGACGAGAATTGATTCTTAATTTTGTTTTACTCTCTGCTCCGCATGTCTCTTTTGTCTCATTCCAAGTATTTCAATTTTTTATTTTCTGTTTTGCTTTTTTGTGCTAATTGAAATTCTGTCGAAAAAGTAAATAATTTTGATGTTTATTGATGAACAATATTTTCACTATAATTTCCGCACAAGATGACTATATGTCGTTTCTCAAATCATCATCTTAGTCATTCTCTTCCCGCAAGCCCATTAGATTAGGTTGTCCATCAAATCAAAGCAGTCTCTTCATCATTAAATAACTTTTAATCCCAAAAAGAATCTGAAAAAGATTATAAGATCTCGCATGTAGACACACACAGTCCAAAATATCAGAATAAAGAACAATTCATGAAATCCTCCAATATTTTTTTAAAGTAAAAAGAGTCAATAATATGTAGATATTTTTTGTAAAGTCATCTCAAATCATTTTTGATTTTTTTCGGATAGAAGAAAACAAAACTTCTTACTTCTCAGTTCATCCCAAAATGAGAATCCAGAATCGAAGTACAAAAAATTATAGGTACACAATATAATGTAATTCTTCTCTTGATGATGATGATGATGATGTGGCAATGGAATATTACTTGCTTTTGCTGATTATTTAAGTGATCGAAAGCGTCACACATGAGTTTGGACACTCTCAATTCTTACTAAATATTTTTTATTCATCTAAAACATACTCAAGTAAAAAAATTAAGCAAACTCATTGTAGCGTTTTTTGAGATGGCTCGTTTAGGAAAAATTTCTTTCTTTTCTTTCATTATTCCTCCTTTAAAATCTTAAGAAACAAAAAAAGCCATCAAAAAATTTCTTCTTTCAAGTGAAGTAAAAAAAGAATTAAAAATGATGATATTGAAAAGAGCGTTTTAAAGGAATCGTCTCGTCGTACTCTAAGAAGGTTGGCCGTAGCATGATGAATATATACATATATTCTTTTGACTGTAACATTCATACATGAGATCACATCATCATTACAAACTCTCATTTCTGGATGATGAGAATTTGAATAATATAAATATGAACCCGAAAATGTACTTCACTTCACTCTTATTACTTATTTTATTTTTCAATATTTTTTGTGGTAAAAAAGCTTTTTTTGTTTCGTAATTACTAACATTTTTCGGCCCACTCAAAAGTCATTCTCTTCTTTAACTTTTTTATTTCTGAAACAGAATAACAAAAATAATTTTTTACTCTCAAGATTTTTCATCTTGACTTTAGCATGAAGATCACGATTGAGTGAACGAGTGAAGGAGAGAAAGAGAATTGTGGAATAAAAAATTATTAATTTAAATATTGTTCACAGATAATTCATTTTATTTGATGATGAGATGATAGAAAAAGATGATGATGATGGTGATTGTAGTAACGAGATTGAGAACTAATTGAGTGATTTTACGGAATTTTTAATGAGAAACTTTAAATAGACAATGAGAGATGATTGTTTATGATTTTTAACTTTTCTTCAAATATTTTAAATCTTAGACGATGACACTTCATCTAATTGGCAAATATATTAATCTCTTCTTTAAAAAAAATCAAAATTGAAGAAAAATATGACTGAATTTCATCTGTTTCGATACATTATTCTATTCTCTGTTAAATTAGGTGGTTTTATGCTAATTTTGACAATATCTTAAGATTTTGCATAAAAGTTAAATTTGTTTATTTACGTTCAAAATGTCAACAAAAATTTCTTCAATAATTTAATTTCATATTTGCATATTTTAATTTACCTAAATTACACACAATACTGATAAATTTTCATATCACATGCAAACTATAAGCTGTTTAATTCTAAGAAATATTCTAATTTGACTCACAAAAGGCAACAAACTTTTTTTGAATCTTTTCTATGACCATAAGATAAATGAAATCAATCTGATCAAAATTAGATTTTTAAAATTATTTCTGCTTTCGTGTTTGCATCACCAGTTTGTGCCTACAAATGTTTTCTTCATTTATTTCTTCTTCACATTCATCAAATAGACGAAATAAGTAGATGAATGGCTCTTTAACACAAGAAATCTATTTCACGAAAGAGAGAGAGAGAAAAAAAATAATTTTTTGTGAGCCTTTGCCCAAAAAATATATGATATGTCAAGAAATTATGATTACTTCTCTTTTTTCTTATTCCTTTTCTTTCCTACACACAATATGTACATATTCAACAGCAAGAGAGAAAGAAAAAAAAATGTTCCAAAATCAGAAATCACTAACAAAGAAATTCCTCCCAAAAAATTACTTTCTGGTCAGTTAAAAAAGACACACACATACATTAGAGAAAAAGAACGATGACTTTGTGTATATGAGAGAAAGAAAAAGAGATGTGATGGAGAGCAATTCATCCATAGTTATTAAAGAGTTCAAATTAATCATTTTTCTTTCGTTTTAATTTCGTCTTTTTCCATTGAAATAATTTTTTCTCCTCTTTATCTCACTTTATTTTTTTTTTTCAATAGCAGAGCAAAGCGAAATTCGAGGCAAGGAGAGAAAAGAAAAGAAAAATGGAAATAACGCAAGTCGCCAGCACAACATCGTTTGAGCACCAGCAGCAGCAAGTGGCAAAGAATAAACGAAAAAAATTCAATCCAAAATTCATGCTCACAAACAGTAGTAGCGATGATGAAGGTGATGGTAGCATGGAGAAAGATGATGATGATGATGATTTATACCAGAAAGAAATTAACAGAAATTCAATTGAGAATGCGAACTCAGATGATGATGAAAGTGCTAATAACGGTGTGAAAATGGCAAACACTCATGAACTCATTAGTGATAAAATTGGTCAAAATAATAACAATGACTCGCCGCCACCACCAGTTTTAAATAATCCATTTCTATCGCCATCAAAGTCATTATCATTTCTTCAGAAATTCAGTAGTTTACAGCAACAACAGCAACTCTTTCAACAAGCTGCAATTTCAGCTATTGCACCACAACTTACACAACAACTAAGTGCATCAATGAATCTCAGCGAGACAGAAGCCAAATTTCGAGAATTTGCTTTCAAGACGATGCAAGAATTGCTCAACATTTATGGATTATCGCTGTCAACAAACGACATTGTTGATGCATTAAAGCAACAACATATGGGTAAGTAAATGATGAAGTGGAGCGTCCACACATAACACATACATACGCTATGCACGAGAGTTAGAAATTTGATATTTTAATTCTCAATTTATCGTTTATGTCGTCTGAGACTTAAGACTAGGGAATTTCAGGGTCAAGTCATAAAATGATACCTAATAATGAGAATTTTTTTATAATTTTCACACACAAAAAATAAAATTGCGAAAAAAAATCCCTTCAATGATGCAAACAAATGTGCTTTTGGGTCTTTAATAGTTGAAGAGAGAGAAAAAAGAGAAAGGGCGATGAAGACCATAAAAAATGAGTATTGCACATCTGATGAGGTTAGAGATGATTAAGGTTAAACGAAATCGATGCACCTTTTAGCATCTCATCATGATTTTCTACCCTAAGAAAAATGTTAAGAATCTCAAGCTGTCGACTGATTTACCTGCAATAAGTATTGTCAAGGTTCAAGATTCTCTTTCTCTCTTTCACAATCTGTGTTTACTTTTTCTTATTTTCCGAAGGTCGCTACATTACGCAATGTTTATTATTCTTTTGCTTGAAAGAAATAAAAAATAATTCTATTGAACCGTGGATAAAAAGAGAAAATAATTTTAGTTTGCGAATTCGAAGGGGTTAATGATGTTGTGAGTAAAATTTAACGACTTTTTTTCTGCCTGTCGCTCAATGAGCAAAAAAATAATTCTAGTCAGTTGCGCAAGAATTATTAATCAACAAGTTTCAATTCAGTGAGTTGCTTTCTCAGAGCTTCAAAACACTCTCATTTCGAAAGAATAATCAATCAATTTTCTGATAAATTCATCAATCAAATTCATCGCATCATGAAATTAGTAAAAATAGAGAGAAAAAAAATAAATGATTTTTCATTCTTAAAAAATACGATCAATAAAAAATTTATTTTTTACGACAGAATTCTACTGTGTGTAACCCTATGCTTTCTTTTTTTGGCTTAAATTTCTTCTTTCTCTCTTTTGGAGAATGAAGAACGATCTTGAGACAATCTGCTGTGTTCGTTTTCATTGTAACCCCTTACAAAAATACCAACTGAGTGAAAAAAGATTTTTATTATTTATTTTTCGTCGAAACGGAAAGTAATAGACATTTAAGTACATTAAAACTTCTTGAAATTTTTTTTTGTATTTCCCACGGATGCAGACTTTCAAAAAGACGGGAAAAATGTGTGATTTTATTTTTATTTCGGGTTGAGTAAGAAACAGACGACGATGATGATTTTTAATCACCAAAAAAAGTTTTTGAGTCTTATTGCTAATGGTTTTTCATTTCAACTGAAATTTGATAAATGAAAAGTTTCATTTTTTTTCTCAATGATCTTGAATTTCCATTTCGTTGAATTGTGAGAAATTTAATTTTTTTGATGGGAAAAATCTTTTCTCATTTATCAAAAAAACAAAAATTATCAGCAAAAGGGCAAGAAAGAAAAATTTAAAATTCAAATTTGTATCATTTAAAAAATTATATCTCTGTAAAGAACATCAATCTTTCCATCATTTTAATAACATCCTATTTGTATTCCTTCAAAACTGTCAAAATCAGATAAAAATCATCCTCAGAACTGAATTCTTTCTTTTTGAATCCTTTTTTCCACGTCACGACACGCATTTAAATTCTTTATTTCATTCATCACATGCCATCCTTTTTGTAGCCTGCGCAACTGCAAACTGGCGCGATATCACACATAAAAATGTGTACATAAAAAGTTGAATAATGGGAAGAGAGAAAAAGGAAACCGGTAAAAATAATATTTTTTGTCATTTGGGTACACAAAAAAATATTAAATAAAAAGAGAAAAATATTTCCTGAAACTGACAAAAAATCATTAAAAAATTGAGTAATATTTCTCAGACTGAACCCTTTTTTCCCAAAATTTCTCTTTCTTTCACTGCATCTTGTTACTTGATATCTATTACCGGGTACACAATCATTAATAATTCTTACTCGTTTTTGGGACGACTGTTTTTTTTTTGCATCTTCAACCCTCATCTGAGAATTATTTTATTATTATTTCCGATTGCTCGCTACTGGAAAGCAACAGACGGTTGCAATTTAAGAAAAACTTGATAATTTTTTAAAAAATTTATTATTACTTCCTTATACTTTTTATTATTTAATAAAATGAAGATCTTTATCTAATATTGTGACAATTTTTAGGTAATTTAAATTTCATCCCTTGCCACTACTGGTCACACACAAAGTTTCTCACTTAATATTTTTTGCCATTATTATTATTTTAAGATACTTTTTAAGGGCAGA
This sequence comes from Polypedilum pembai, assembly GCA_014622435.1. NCBI lineage: Eukaryota > Metazoa > Arthropoda > Insecta > Diptera > Chironomidae > Polypedilum > Polypedilum pembai. The sequence continues at coordinate 22,668 of JACWBX010001495.1, forward strand.
ATTTCCAGCTCTTCCTGTTTGTTGAGTCAATGAAGATTGAAAAGTCAGATTCCCTTTCTCATCTATTAAGTGAAGAATAATGAATAGTCAACACACAAATAGAATAGAAAAATTTATACATTTTATTTAAATGAGGGTATGAAATTTTATGCCACTTAATTTTGTCTATCATTTTTTTCATTTATTTATTCTTGACAATTCTCTCACAATGTATTTAAAATGTGGCATTATGTTCTCAAATTCGTGTTTTTAAATAAATTCTTATGATTATTAAGAAGATTTTTTCTCTTTTATGATGAAATGAAACTTTGTTTTGCCTTTTGTGTAATTTATTTTACTGTAAAAAAAAGAAGAATTTCATAAAATCATCAAAAAAATCTGTTTATTAAAAACAATTTTTATGAGGCAAGAATTCTTAGAGATCATGCAATTAGAAACCTTTTAGAAGCTTTAAAGGCGCAAATTCCGAAGTTCTGTTTATTTATTTTATTTCATTATTTATAACCACAAAACGATGATGATCGCTAAATGATCTTGAAGTCCCTGACATTTTTTCTCATTTTGTAAATTGTAATTTATCCACGAAAAGAATTTTTTGTACTCGCTCTTCACTTGAAAGGAGGAAAAAAAAATCATTCAATCACTTTATTATAAAAGATTCTTCGCCTAATGTTAATGTTTTCGTCGTTCGCTCATTTTCCATCATCCATCCATTCTTTTATATTCATTCAAAAGCAAATTATAGTTTTTGATCTTTTCATTAGCTCTCTTAAATCTGATTGTAATATGACTGTAAAAAATTGTAATAGTTGAATTCCTTGATTCTCTTAAGAAAGAGCGAGAAAAAAAATTTGTGTTACGAAGATAATTTGAAATTATAATAATAATAACAATCATAATTGAATACTCTCGAGAAAATGGAAAATAAATTTAGATGAAGATTTGGTGATAAATAAGCCGATCAAATGACTGTTGATGACCTAACGTATTTTTTATTGAATAAAAAAAAGAAGATTCATTAGAAAATAAATTTTTGATAAAGATGCGTCAATTAGAATGAAAAATACCTGTAAATATTTTGCGACCTAATAATAAATTATTCCTCCCTTCTTTCTTTCTTTCTTCCTTCCTGTATCCTTGACATAGAAAAAAAGTATTAAATTTAAAAACCCAAAAAAAAAGAGAGAAATTAGATAAGGGTGATCAGATCAATTGGTAAAAAAAATATGCGAAAGAAAAAAGCTTCATGCGTGCGTGTGAAATACAAACAGCCTTCTTCTTCTCTCTGTGAAATCTGAGAGATCTTTTTCTTATGCCGTGTGCAAAAGGTAGTCCGAAGGGTGAAGAAGGAATCATTAATTTCCTACGGAGCTAATAAAAATAGCATTCGAACGTGTGTAAAGAATTTAGGGTGAAATCGAATATATTGACATTTCGGGGCATCTATTAATGCTCAACATACTTTTTCTTCGTAAAAAAATGCACACAATAAAAATTTTATAAAATCATTAAAAAATTCTCTTGGAAATTGAATAGAGTAGGGTTGAGAGAGGTGAATGATTTTCCCCAGGTCATTCCGCAGACTTTTGGAAAGATTTTCGTCATTCTTTAGAATGCTCTTGAACTGTTCACATCGTCAAAAAAAATTTTAAAGCAAAAAAAATGCAGAATTTTAATCTCGAATTATTTTCACGATTATTTTTTCTCAATCTTACTAATACAATAAAATTTGATGAAAATTTTTCTCTCATTGCAGGACAAGCTTCACCATCGGCATCAAATCAGTCAACTTTAGAGCCTCCAACACCACCACGTACACCAGTTCAAATACAACAGCAACGTGTTAGCAATGAAAAAATTTACAATAACAATAACGACGATGCAAAGGAAAATCTTCGGAATATTTCAGTGAAATCAAATGTGAAAGCATTAAAGAGTGAAACTGAAAGTGATTTTGAAGATTATCAGAAGCGATCAAATCAGAATGATGATTCAAATAATTACTCTGATGATGAGCGTGGTGGACGACAAAGTGTTGCAAGTTTGTCACTACACATGAATGGTTTGAATGATGATTCAGATCATGAAGAGAGTGATTATGCTTCGTCATTTGACAGCTCAAGATTATCATTGAAGAATGTCGAGAATTTAATTGATAAGTCATCACCAGTGGTAAGTTTTTATCATTATTCGATTTTTATTACTATAATTTTTCATGCAATTTTCTGTTCTTAACTACAGAACTTTTACAATCCAATGATGCAATTGACGAATGCACAAAGTGATCCAGCCGAGAAGCAATTGATTGGTGAGTAATTGTGAAGCGCAATTATTGTGAATAATCAAGACTTAATCAGCATTGTGTGTTGTGTTTTGTAATTTTAAAAATGCGCGCACACGATGAAAATGAAATAAAAGAATGTGAAATTCAAGTGAAGTTTTAAAAGCGCATAAAAATTGACAAAATGAATTAAAAATAGTTAAAAAGAAATGCTATAAAACGAGTGTGTCTCTCCATTTATGCGGGAATTTGTCGGTCGCTACGCGTTATTTTCTGTTTGTCATCCAATTCATATTTTTCATGACAATTTCATTTCAATTTATATTAGGCTTTTTTGTACACAAAAAAAATTGTGATGAGAAATCATCATAAAGCATTAATAGATTGAGTACGCAGCAGCAGCAACAACAACAGTTTGTATGCTTTTAGGTTAAATTGGGTTAAATTACTTGAAATGAAAAATTTAATTTTGATGGATGGAAATGTGTATATATGTTGTGAAGAAAGATAGAAATACATCGCGAGTGTAGTGACGCATTTGAAACAACAACAACAGATCAACAGATTGCCATGGGTCGCGATAAAATTTTTTATGATCTTCACAACACCACACACTCTATTTTATTTTTTTTTTTTTCGAGAGTGGAAAAATTCATTTTGAAGAGATTTCATCAATTCTTCTCAATTGAAATTTATTAATAAAAAATCTTAGAAGGAAAAAAAGACTTCTTGATAAAATCATTTCATTTTCCTCTTTCTCTTTCTTTTTTTCATTTCTTCAAATTCAATGTGTGTCGCTTATTTGAACACAAATTGAAATCTGGATCATTAAATTATTATTTTCTCTCTTGCTAGTTTAGATTGAAAAGAAAAGATTTGAAAAATGAAAAGAAAGAACATACAGATTTAGTTTTAGAATGAAAACATAAACATCTTGTTTCGATTTTATTTTCAATGTTTGAGAAATTGTAAGAATAATCATAACTCAACACAACAATTCAAAGTGCATTTAAATAAAAATTTTAATTTGAATTATATAAATTCTTTACAGCTGAATATTCAAAATACCTTACAAAATATCAATCATATGTCGATTGCCACAATGAACAGTGTCAAAATGAAAATCAGCGAGAACACTATCACTGCTACGATATTCAGTGTTCAAATAAAATGTTAAATAAAAAGGAGGAGATTATAAGACATTTGAAATGGCATAAGAAGAGATCAGAGTCGCTTAGTCATGGTTTCTTGCGCTTCACATCATCCGATGATTGCTCTATACAATTTGGCTATTGTCAACATAATCGCAAGCAAACTCATTACCATTGCATACAGAGTCGTTGTGATAAAACTTACATAAGCACAAGTGATGTTCAAATGCACTCAAATTACCATCGTAAAGATTCACAAATTTACCAAGAGGGCTTCCACAGATATCGTGCCACAGAAAAATGTATGGTGCAGCATTGTATCTTCTATGGGCAATGTACAACACATTTTCATTGCAGAAGATGTAAATACACTTTTAAAAATAAAGCCGATATGGAAAAACATAAAACTTATCACATGAAAGATGAGCAGTTGCTAAAAGATGGCTTCAAGAAATTCCTTAAGACCGAACCATGCAAGGTCGAAGGATGTCGCTTCACAATGATTTGTAATCATATTCATTGTGTGCGTGCTAATTGCACTTATGTACTTCATTCTAGTGGCCAATTACTAAGTCACAAGCGAAAACATGAACGCATCGATGCTGAAATGGCTTATCGTCGTTTCAAAATGGGACATACAGCTAAAGACCTTACAGAATCAGAATTAGCGGCATTGCAATCATTCCATGGTTTAGATTTGGCACCTAAGCCTCCGCCTCCACCAACACTCAATCAATTTCCTGTCGCTGATCAAGCGACAACCGATAAATTCAATAAATTACTCAACAATGCTACCATGGAAAATTTGAATGTGTTGTTGAGTCATACTGCAGCAGAACAAGAGAAAAATATAGCACCAGAATTGCTGCGACAAATTCAAGAGCGTCAAATGAGATGTCAACAATCAAATGGTCATGAGTCACCCTCAAGATATGAAGATCAACAAAATGGCTCAGAAAATGGAAATATTGGCGATGAAACAGAAGATAATATTCCTAAATCAGTCATTCAGAACATGCATTCACATGAGGAACAGAAAACTCCAACTGTGGAGGAAGTCGAGCAGATTATTAATCAATATTTCACAGATCAATGCACAAAGCAGCAACAACAGCAGCAGTCGAGTAATGAGCCACTTGACTTGAATGTTAAAACAACGACATCTAATAAATCACTACTGGAATGTTTTATGTCTAATAATGACTCACACTTGCATTGCTTAATAACAGGCTGTGAAGCCGTTGTGCCGCGTAATTTAAAAGACATTTCTGAGCATCTTCGAATGCATGAATTGAATCGTGGAGCTGATAGTATTATTCAAAATTCTAACTTATTGCAAATTACATCAATTGAAGGATTCTTTAATCGAAAACGTGGTCGACCACCAAAAAATCGTGTTGTTGAAGTTTATAGCAATGTAAGTATCAAAAAACTTTTTTTAAAAATTCTTTGCCTAACTTATTTGCTACTTTTTTCACAGACTCATCATCCACCACAAGCCATTTTTACAAGTTTCAAACTCGAGCGTAATGATCAAAATAATAAAGGACATTCATCAAGTTCATCATCATCGTTGAATCAATCGCAATCATCAAATCAAAATTCACATGTGAACACTCAAAAATTGAAAACCGAAAAAAGAGATCCCTCACCAGGCCCAGGTGATTATGTCTCGAAAATCGAGATTATTCAATCAACTGAAAAATGTTCAGACACATCATGTGTCTTTCAAAAACTCTTACATTATCATTGCAATTTTTCAAAATATTGTCATTATTCTACCAATCAACTGTCACAAATGGATAGTCATTTAAATGATTTTCATGTGAAATTGGAGATATTGGAGAATTATGATTATTTTGATAGAAATTATGACTGCAAATTGAGTGGTTGCTGTTATAATAAGGTAAATTGTGAAAACTTTTTCTCGAATTCATAAGCTAATGTTTTTTGTTTTACAGATTTCTTCACATTTCCACTGCATTCTTTGTAAATTTTCATTTTCAATGCCAATGGAAATGACTGAGCATGTTTGCGAAGAGAATATTGAAGAAAGTTATGAGAGTTTTGATATTAGTGAATCTGATTTGATGAAAGCACGTCCACAGCCTTTGCAACCAACAACAACTCAAAGGCTTTTAGAACAAACACTTCAAATGCGACCAGAAAAATTTGATGAGCGATCAATGATTCAAAAGATAAATGAGAGCTTTTTCAATCATGAAAATAAAGTTGCATTGAATAGTGATGTTGATTTGATAAAAACACCAAAAGTCAATAAATCTTTAAACACATCAAGTAATAGCGATAAAATTGGAGGTAAAATATTTTTTGAAATAAAAAAATTGGAATATTTAACTAATATTTTCTTTAATTTAGTTGTTCGTGCATCTGGCACATGGATACCACAAAATACAAATTCTGATTATGAATCACCAACAAAATCTGCATCATCGCATATTTCCTCACCATTAGAATTAAATAAAAGTCAAAATTCTGATGACGATGACTCGGCATGTGATCGACCATTCTGTAAATTGAAGCGCAAGAAACATGAACATTGTGATTTGTGCAATCAAGGATTCACCGATAATATGAAATTGAAGATTCATTATCTCAAGCATCAGCAAACAAAATTGGGCGGAATGTTTGATAATTCTGATGAAAAGAATGAATCAACAATTCAACCGAAAAAGGAAGATGTTGAGCCACATGATTTTAGTAAGCCATCACTCTCAAACTTGATGTTTCCGATGCCTCATTCGAGTGCAAATCCAGCATCGATTGATAGCCTCTCACTTCAAAACATTCAATTAGCTAATTTGGCACAACTTTACCAACAAAATTCTCTTTATTATCATAGTCTTTATCCAATTTTCGGTAATCAACCGCCATTAGGCATGGATCAGCAAATGCCACTCATGCAATTTCCATTTCCTGCTGCTGCTCTTGCTGGTGCTGCAGGTGGTTTTGATTTTGGCGGTCTTTCTTCTTCACTTCCAAATATGAAAAACTCACTGTTGGCACAAAAACGCAAATTAGAGCAACTCGATGAACTTCAAAATTTACAAAAGAAAGTTAAAGTGTCAGAACGTCCAAAAGAGTATCAAAAGAAAAGCTACAAAGATGATTCAGTTCCAAATGGTTATCTCAAATTTCGTTTCAATCAAGATTGCAATTTTCCCAATTGTGGTTACCGCAACCATCAATCTCATTTCCATTGTTGTAGAAAAGACTGCTTTTACTCATTTTGTGATAAAACTCGATTCGTTCAGCATACAGCAAGACATGAACGTCTTGATAAGTTGATGGGCGATGACTTTAAACAATTCCGAGCAAATATGCATTGCGGGTATCAAAATTGTGCGTACAATAAAAATATTGGTCCTCACAATAAATCTTCTCATTTCCATTGTCTCAAGTGCAATTATATTTGCTCAGATACAAACAAAGTCGTTGCTCATCGGCGACAGCATAGCAAGCAAGAGTACATAAATAAAGCGGGTTTTCGTAAATATACAAACAATGAAGCATGCATGATTGCTGATCCTTTTAGTCCTGATGGTGAGTGTCTTTATACATTGAAGCAAACACATTATCACTGTCTTGTCTGTCAAATGGGTGTACTTAGTCGAAATCAATTATCGTTTCATACACATCGAATTCGTCCTGGTATGTCAAATGATGATTTTCCTCCTGAAATGATGAACAGTGACAATATTTTTATATTAAACGATAACGGAAGTGATGAAAATTCTTCATAAATTCAAAAAATCTTTCGCTCTCTTAAGGTGCCATTTCAAAAAAAAATTAACATAAAGGCCATAAATTTAATTTTTGATTTCTATTTTGTACAAAAAGTGAAGAAAAACCACAATAAAAAATTTAGTGAAATCAGTAGCCATAAAATTTTTAGTTTTATAAGCATGGAAGAAAAATCATTTTGTAAATATGTGGTGTTAATTTTGGGTAAAAATGTAGAATGTAACCTTTAAAAACTTTAATAAAAACGAATGTAGTCAACAT